>JBBPLT010000014.1:0-170870 GCA_038089955.1 Strobilomyces dryophilus | reverse complement strand
CACGACGTCGGGACGACTTCTGGCATCTGCGGGTAGCATGACCGTAGATGTCGGACGGCTAGCAGCACTGGCACCGGCTACAGTGCCGAACTGAGCTTGAATTTGACCATCCGAGACCATTTGTGACATTTGTGTGACTGCCGGAGTTAGTAGTACGATCCCTTGATCATAAAGAATCTGCTAATGATCTCACAACGAATCTCTGAATCTCAACCAGTGAGCTAGTCATCTTGAGATCCGTCCCGCGGAGCGGCTCAAGATTCGTCTCTAGCGTTTTATTGAGCAAATATTTTGTGTAACCTCTCATTTCGCTTTGAGGTGCACAGCCCAAGAACATCCGCGGCGCGGCGGCGGCTTTTTGCTGTACATAATGAATTTGTCAACCAGGGACCCTGAAGCCTGAAGGCCTGGACCCGACGGACCGCCTCCGAACCATAATATACGTGAGCGGCTGGAAGCATGGAAGGCGAGTTCTTTCCACCTTTACTGCCGCCACTCCGCCATGCTGACACGCAGAAATCTTTACTGGGTGTCGTTCGAGAGCCTTGCCATCGGGTTGTTTCCCATCGGCGTTCTTGCTCAGTCCACCACTGCAACTTGCCTCTCCGATTTCAACTGGGTGCGTCTCTACTCATCATTGTAGTACTTCACTCTGAAACCCTTGGGTGATAAGATGACAAACAGCAAGAATCAGAACCCCTGTCTCATGTCGGCATATTTGCAAGGTGCATGCAATGGTGGTCGTACGTTGATATCTTACCTGTTGCAGCCTCCTTCACAATTATCATGTTCACAAAGAATATGCTATGCCTGCTCTCCCTCCCGGCACTCACTATACTGGTCCCTACGCGGATCAGCAAAATCCCTGTCAATGTAGCTCTGTTACATATAACGCCGTGAGCGCTTGTAGTTTCTGCCAGAACCACACAAATATTGTGAGGTAGTGAATTCTTGTGAACCCTACTGACAGGTTCTGATTTTATTCCATCAGTTGGAGCGCGTGGAACGGCAATTGCTCGACCATCTATCCGGGCGTGTATGTTGTCACACATGTACTATACAGTTTTGTGAGGTTTACCTCGCCGACAGCTTCCCGTCCGGCGTTCCGCAAGGCACAGCGATACCTCAATGGGCTTTTCAAAATGTGACAGTATGTATCACGCACTCTGGCCATCTATTGGCAGTGTCCTGAGGTGCTTTCCAGACGAGCAACAATTTCAACGTAACACTCGCTCAACTTGTTGGTGGTAAGTCAGCGCTTTGGTGGCTTCCACGCATAGCGTTCATCCAATCGTTCAGATAATCCCGAGTCGACCGTAACCGTTGCCCAGTCTACAGGATTTTCTCTTCCCACGACGTTTACTACTGCAACCTCGCTCACTGCATCAGCATCAGCAACTTCTGGAAGTACATCTAACGCTGGACCAATCGCTGGGGGTGTTATTGGTGGTGTCGTCGGAGTCGCGTTGATTGCTGGAGTCGTCGTCTTTTTCATCATGAAGCAAAAGCGTTCACGAATTCTGCCATCTGCTGGAGACCCGGTCCCCCTCATTTCTACTGATCATACAGACACCAATCCTTTCGCTTCCCACACGACACCGCCCAGATTTTATGTGAGTTGAGAGATATTTCCGAGACCTTGATGTCTGATGATATTCCAGGACCCGTCTGATCCCAGTACATTCCCATTCCCTGATTCGCCACACCCAACCACAGTTCGGACCTCATTGTATGATGTTCCGCGCAATTCTTACTACAGCACTCCCCCCCCTATGCAACCCACCGGCCCAGGGCATTACACTGGCGCGCCAGAAATCTAAAGGCAGAACTCTTAGTCCGAATTTTGCGCGTTCACATCTATTCACCTTGATAACACTCCTTTGTACTAGTCAGTTCTCTTCTCTCTTCTCCAGACGTCCGGAAACAATAAGATTCGATACGGGCCAGTTGTCTTTTGGTTTAAGGTCTTTGGGTTCTTCGTTTGAAATGTTTATTGCACTGGAATCTTAGATCTTAGGCCAAGCAAGGACAGCGTTTCAGTGGGGGCGTTTAACTTACTTTCAGTGTTTTACTCTTTACTTTGTCGTTCAAGATATCCGGATTTGCCCTTTGATGTCGAGTGTGCATGGTCATCGCTGATCGAATACATGGGATAAACGTTGGCTTTAGATTGCGATCTAAACCGCTCTACGAATAGAAGACGACCGCTGGAGAAAAGCGTTTCACCTCTTTACAGGGATCACGAAGGTGCATGTGATCCTGCCGAGTCTCCGGCTTGCGGCCTCACTCCCGTCTCCCTTAGTACCCACATGGGGCGCTGGAATTTATGCCAACGAGCTTATCTGGGATTATATCCACCGAAGGTCCTGCCTCGTCATCTCACCGTTCGCGCATCCCACAGCATGCCCGTCTCCACGTTGGCTCTGAACGACGGAAACCAGGTCCCCTGGATAGCCTTTGGAACAGGGACCGCGCTATACGGCAACGATGCTTCTAAAGCTGTCACTGTCGCCATTCAGAACGGTTTCACACACCTGGATGGGGCACAGATGTACAAGAACGAGGAATCACTTGGCGCGGGCATCATTGCGTCGGGGAAGCCTCGGTCCGAATTATACGTCACGACGAAACTGAGCACCCTGGAACCGGGAGAAACCCCAAAGAGCGCGCTAGTGAAGTCTTTGGGAAAGCTCCAAATGAAGTATGTGGACTTGTACTTGATTCACATGCCAAGCCAGCACGCGGGGAGGCTCCAGGGGGTATGGAGAGGCATGGAGGAAGCCAAGGAAGCACGCCTGACCAAGTCTATTGGCGTTTCGAACTTCACGGCAGACCATCTCAAGGAAATCCTTGAAACGGCCACCACTCCCCCCGCTGTAAACCAGGTAAAGACGCGCCGTTTCGATTCCTAGTCCAGTCGTTCATCGGCAGTGGAACAGATTGAGGCTCACCCTTATGTGTGGAAGGCTCTCGGACACAACCTCGCGCTTCATAAACAACATGGGATCATAACTTCCTCCTTCGGGGGTCTCTCACCCATCGTCCGTGGCAAAGGCCCCCTTCCTCCAGTCGTCGAAGGAATTCGCGCGCGTCTGGAGAAAACCAAGGGATCTTACGTGTCCGATAGCCAAGTGCTCAACAAATGGTTGAAGCAAAAGGACGTGCTCGTCGTAACGTAAGTCGATGCGGCCTTTGTTTTCGCCTGTGGTACGTGCTAAGTGATCACGATAGCACGTCGTCCAAAGCTGAACGTATCAGAGAATACCTCGACACTGAGAACGTACCCGAGCTCACCCTGGAAGAGATACAACTTATTGAAACTACAGGAGCAACATACCACAAAAGATACTTCGTATGTCGCTCTTTGCAGGAAAAGTCGTTGTTTGACCCCCTTTCAAAAGCTCGGCAACTGGCCACGTGAATGAACTGAAGAATGCCAGGTGGTTGATGTACAGTCGTGCGGAGATGGTTTCGTGCACCCATAAATACTTGCAGAGACCTCGACAGAAGCTCCTTCAATTCGGGAGAGGACGTGAGCAGTCACGGTTTACTTGTTAGGCACACCTCGCCGACAGGCCGAAAATAAATCAAGTGGATATCTATAAAGTGACAATCGCCGTGTGGCTTTCCCCACTGCCGGAGAAGCGACAGAAACGACATGTGATCCTCATACGATAAGAAACACATTACCAAGCAGCGCCGATTCCGAAGAGCGATATGTTCTCAGACTTGACGGTGGTATTTACACCAGCGAAGTTGCCAGGCCCCCTATATCCGCCCTCTCTTCTCCGACTTGTCTCCTTGACTCCACAGAATGCACGTCTCCACGTTGGCTCTGAACGATGGAAATCGGGTCCCCTGGATAGCCTTTGGAACAGGGACCGCACTATACGGCAAGGATGCTTCCAAAGCTGTCACCGTCGCCATTCAGAATGGTTTCACGCATCTGGATGGGGCACAGTCGTACAAGAACGAGGCCTCACTTGGCGCTGGCATCATCGCGTCAGGGAAACCGCGATCCGAATTGTACATCACGACGAAGCTGGCCGCCTTGGGACCGGGGGAGACTCCGAAGAGTGCGCTGGTGAAATCGTTGGAGAGGCTTCAGGTGAAATACGTGGACATGTACTTGGTCCATCAGCCAAAGGAGCACGTGGGCAAGTTGAAGGAAGTTTGGAGAGGCATGGAGGAAGCCAAAGCAGCAGGTTTGACAAGGTCCATCGGGGTCTCGAACTTCACGGCAGATGACCTCGAGGAAATCCTTGCAGTGGCCACTGTTCTCCCCGCTGTTAATCAGGTAAATCCCGCGGTCACGGCTTTGCACTTGAGTCCCTCAGTATTCCGAACAGGTCGAAGCTCACCCATATGTATGGAAAGCTCTCGGACCCAACCTCGCACTTCACGAGGAATATGCCATCGTGACGTCCTCATACGGAGGGCTATCACCCATTGTCCGTGGTAGAGGCGAAGGCCCTCTTCCCTCAGTCATCGAAAAGATCCGTGTACGCTTGGAGAAGACTCGGGGATCCCGTGTGTCCGATGGTCAAGTGCTCAACAGATGGTTGAAGCAGAAAGGCGTGCTCGTTGTAACGTGAGTCTTTTTTTTTTTTTTTTTCAACTTTTGCCTGTAGTGAATGCTGAGTTGTTCCTGGCAGGACATCGTCGAAAGCTGAGCGTATCAGAGAGTACCTTGACACTGAGAACATACCCGAGCTCACCCAGGATGAGATGAACCTCATCGAAACTACAGGAGCAAAATACTACAAGAGATATTTCGTATGTCCCTCTGCTTGCAAGCCCTTTTGGTCATTGATCCCCTTTGAAGCCTGGAACCTGGCCATTTGCAAAGTGAGTTGAAGAGAACGTGGCATTCAAGCTCAATGGCTCGTCGGTGTATATGTATATAGCTAGCTATCGCTGTACGATATTTGTATGAACATCTGTCGATCACAACGACGAACGGTACTACTTCTGGCGTGCACCCTGAACGAATATAAACCAAAAAGGACCAATGATGGGGTTTCTCCGGTTCTTGAGAGACTTGAAAAGTAAGATCTAAGTCCGGCTTGAGCATGATGATATTCTGCATTTCAAGCTCTTCGAGTTCAAAGTTGTATCTGACGAAAGCAAATACCATACGAGGGTAAACGTCATTGTGCGAATGACTCGTGAGGATCGCATCATGGGTAGGGCTGTGGAAATAAGGGCTCCGGGGAGTGTCTCAAATCCTTCCCAGAGATCCCCATTCCTGGCGAGTTTAGTGACTGCGGTTTGCGGATCGTGATACAAATGTACAAATCATAGAGTTCCTGAAGTGGTTTGGCACAATACAAAAAACAATGGCCCCAGCGAGCCTTCAGCGTAAAATGCGGGCGAGGTGCGACATGGAACTCGTCTTCGGTGGTGGAGCCGATAACGCGAATGACGGCGGCCTTCGGCATGTGTGTAATATAGCTCTAAAGATAGGTCAGTCTTATTGAACCATGATTGAAAGTGCATGCACGTCGCATTCGGGACAATGACCACCCTCGCACGATGACTCTCAAGCCGGTGGGGCCAAGGTGAGACATTCATTCTGCGGTAAACATAAAATGAATGTCGTACATAGCGGAAGTTGCGATTTGTTTGATATCCGAGGTAAGTAGCAGAAGAGGATCGATCGATCGAGGTTTATTGTGCGAACAATTTCCGATTGCATCATGACCGTAACCACCGTCATAGACCAATCCGTCATCGGTAGGTGCTACAAGGGATCTCCAGGGACCGTCTCAACTCCCCTCGCTTCACCCAAAGATGATGGGCAAGTGCAAAAACCGTCCTCCACCTCTCGCGATATAGATCGTGAGATGGTCCAGGTTGTCCGCCGCTGTAAAGCGAGTAAGGTCGGGTCCAGTAGGTATCCAGTCTGAAGTGCGGGTATGGTGCTACATGAAAGAAGACACTGAGAGCTTCGACAGAATCTTCTTCGATGGGGGAGTTGAGGAGGTGAATAAAAGCGTCCCTCGGCATAGTAAGGCCACGCCATGGGTGTCCTTGGGGAATTTCCGTATAACCACGAGTATCGAGCATGTAATGCAGCACCCGGAGCGACCTGCATCTTTCCAACAACTGTAAGAATCCTCCAGGAGTGATTGCGCTTGATGTTGACCAGACGTGGTGCTTGCAAACCTCGAATGTTTCCAAATGGGGCCACGAAGAGGCTAAACCGAGCAACTGGAGTTCGTTCAAATCCAGCGCGAAAGGAACGTCAAGACATATTGATTTGATGTTCACAAATGCACGTAATGGTTGAAGGTGATGGGAGGTGATTTCTGATACGATATTCGGCATTTCTCCCTGTAAGAAAGTGAGGAGTGTGAAGCTGATCAAAGTGTCGCATATGTGGGTTCGTTGAAGGGTGCCAAAAAACAACTCAAGATCTGAAGAGCTCGGGCGAGAAAAGATGCTGGTGACGAGATCACGAACAGCTGGGATAGAAAGACGATAAAATATCTCCCGCGCAAGGGGTAAAGATCTGGAGTTAAGATCCAAGATACGAAGAGCGGAGAAGATCAGTGGGGGGGCAAAGGATTGGGTAGATTGTAGTCGATCAAGGACTTCGTCGTGCACTTGAAAGGTCAAGGAAGTCAAGGACCGCAAGCCAGAAAGATGAACGAGGGCATCAAGATTTAAACAGACGCGGTAACAGTGCACAGAGCAGAGATTTTGCCAGTGGCAAATGAGACTAAGACCCGAAATTGCATCAGACTCGGTGTCAGGCAGATGCATCACCTCCAAGTCTGCTAGAGCGGGACATCGATTTCCGAAGACCCCGATGAGTGCCCCGAGATCCTCAGTCGACAGCGTGAGCTTTGTCAAGTTGGGACTTGCGAGGTGTCGCACAAACGGGGCGATTAATCGAGCTATCCCGCGTCCGTACAGCCCGACGACGAGGAGATTAGGAAGGATCGATGTAGTCATGGAGGTTGGACATTTCGAGAGTTCTTCAATACATTCTGCAGTCAACCCCATTGAATGATATTGCAGGCGAGGGAGCGCCCGCACACGAGAGGCATAGCACAAGATAATGTCCCATTCTGATTGTTCAAGTCGTTTGCTGAGGGAGTACTCCTGCAGTTTTGTCACCGATGATCGTTGTACCACGGATGGCGTAAATTATCTTACCCTCCTCAGCTTCACCCAAGATGTTTCCGGGAGACACCGCACAAGGGGCGCCAAATTGTCCAATTCCGCCCAAAGCACGTTCAACGCTGGCTCCTTGAGGGTCTTGCAAGTCCTCGCGAGGGCAGCAAGGTAAGAGTTTGCATACGACAAACGCATTGTGTTGGGACGCCTAGATCCATATCGATCGATAGGAACGTAGCAAAAGCTGAAGATGTTGAGGAGAATATCTTCTATGTATAGTGCGGGGTGCATGGATGGGCGAGGGATTCGAGATTGGATCGATTGAGCGCGGTGGCGTCACGCGGCCTGGTTGGCACCGTGCGACCATGTCTTCGAGTTCTGGGTTGCTCTCCTCGTGCTCTACATACGCATCCACGTCCAAGTCCCGTCTGCAGTCACTGTACTCTGACATTTCACGGCAGAAGCACTCGAATCCAACCTCGTACCACGCACACGTCGACTGGTGGCAGCGGACGCTCGAAGAACTCGTCTCCCGCGGGTGGCAGACAGAAACGACGACCCCTCGAAAAGACGAGGAAACGGACGCACGCGATGTAGAGCCAGAACACCAGAGCGACAAGCTCGTGCTGCGCGCGCGTCGAGCCGTCGTGGACAGACTCCGGTACGACGGCGTCGGGAAGCCGCTCGGGCTTGCCTCCATCATCGTGCGTGTCCTTTGCCCATCCTGTCTCGTCCCTACAGAAACTGACGGGCAACGTACTAGTAAAGGCCGAGCTACAGCGCAATCGCGCACTCGTCCCGCTGTCGCAGTTCATGACGTCCGAGCAGTCCGTGTATGACTCCGGCTGGTTGCCGTACCGCGTCGCCTCGTTCCTGGTAGGGAAACCGCTCTGGTGGGCGATGGAGCAACTGGACATCATCCGATCGGAAGATTCGTATAGCGAAGCGGAGATGTGGAAGAGGGTCGACGGGGAGTACGTTCTACTCAAGCTGGTCGAACGGGCTGCCGACGCCGTAGACGTGCCGTTGGGAGGACTTTGTCTTTCGGACAGACTCTACACGGTGGCGACTTTTCGGAAGGCGTTTGGCTCCAAGGTTCTTCCTGGCGTGTCGCTGAGTGAGACGGATACCAGGGTGCTGCTGAGATACCTAGAGAGGGACAGAAAGGTGTTGGTACAGGACAAAGATGTGCGTCTACTCGGATCTTCGCTGCGCTGGCACTGACGTGTTCGTTAGGTCATTAAATTCGTGATGGATGAGCATGACCGAGAAGTGACTGCGGTCGATGGAGGTATTCTTGAGTTGAAGATCGCCGTCGCGAATCTACACGATCAGGTCGACCGCTTGCACGGCAAGCTGGACGAGTAAGAGGCCAGATTCGTTCTTTTGTGTGTATCTACTCAACGCACGTAGGACCACCGAGCGCATTTCGACGGCTCTACGACGACAGCAAAAGACCATCGCGCTCGCGCATCTCCGTTTCAAGAAGAGCTTGGAGGAAGTGTTGACCAAGCGTCTGGGTGCACTACAGAACCTGGAAGCGACTCTGATGTGCGTCGAGACGGCGGCAGGCGATATCGAGGTAAGAACGTCGTTTGATTGGAAACAAATGGCGTACTCATGTCGAGCAGCTCATGAGAACCTACGAGAAATCTACGGCTACTCTACAGACCATTCTCAGTCATCCATCCCTCCGTCGCGAAAAGATCGACGAGACGATGGATGCTCTGGCCGCTGCCAATGCCAACGCACGCGAAGTAGACGAGGCGATCAAGATCGGAGGAGACGTTGCTGTTGATGAGACGGGTGAAGTTGATGATGCGGTGCTGGAGGATGAGTTGAATGCGCTTGTGAAGGAGGTGGAGAGGGAGGTGGAGGAGACTGCCGGACGGACTGCTATGGACAGATTGCCGGAGGTAAAGGTCCCAACGCATACGCCTCAAGGAGAGCAAGAGCCCTCGAGAGAACCTGTCGCGGTGTAGATATATATGGCAGGCAGTCGTGGAGTGACGCAATCGACATCCGTTCGGTTTATCTTCAACCTCGAGGATGGCACCTTTCCGTGTGCGACATCCGGGGGGCATTGCGACCCTCCAGCTGGACATCGACGCACTCACCGTCGACGACTTCCAGAGGAAGATATCCACGCTGACAGAAATTCCCTCTTCTCACCAAGAGAGTAAGTTCGTCGCCGTATCGCAGGTCGCACGCGCCCAATGGATCCTTTTACCTACTAGTCAGATCCGGGTACCCTCCACGAGCGTTAACCTTGATCCCGGAGCTGCCCCTCTCGAGTCTGGGCTTGCAAGCCGGAGAACAGATCATCGTGAATAGAATCGGACCCCCTGCGGCGAGCTCGGCCGATGCTCAGACATTAGCGACTCGGCCCCCAGCCCCCGCACGCCAACCCGCTGCTTCACAGAGCAGCGGCCCAGCCAGCGTGCCCACCAGCTCCGGCGTGCTCATTCACAGGGTTCGCCTACTCCACACCCTGTTTGCTGCGTTGCCTTATGCAGCCTGGATCAGGTCGTTCCCGATGACAACTCCTGTCTGTTCTCATCCATAGCGCTCATCTTTGAACAGAACATCTCCAAGGCGCAAGTGATGCGGCAGAGTAGGTGGTCAGATCAAACCCTCTTCGAGATCTGTTGAACATGACGGGTTGCATGGCAGTCGTCGTCGATGGCATCCGGGGGGAACCGGAGACCTACAGCGAAGCCATTCTCGGGTGTGACACATGCTCCGCAGTGGTGCGCGGTGCTGATGCTGACTTAGGTGCCCACGTGACAAGTACATTGCAACGATCTTGAAACCATCCACGTGGGGAGGCGCGATCGAACTCGGTATACTCGCCAAACACTTCAACACGGAGATTGCTTCTATAGACGTCGAGACCGGTCGTATCGACCAATTCTCGCCTTCAGGGGATACTGAGTACAGGTTGGTCCATTCCTGCGATGCTGATGTTGGGATAAATTGACGAAGTTTGAAAGATGTGTCGTTGTGTATTCCGGTATCCATTATGATGCCGCAACCTTAGCACCCGTTGCAGATGCGCCGGACGAATGGCATCAAAGCATCTTCCCTATTGTGAGTTTTCTGGCCAACGTCGATTCTTGGCGTTGACGTGAGCATGAAGACATCAGCGGACACGTCTGACCCCGTTCTTGAAGCGGCCAAGAAGCTAGCCAACATTTTGCGGGAGAGAAAGGCATTCACAAACACTTCGACGTTTGATCTAAAGTGCGAGGTGAATTGCATACAAATTATACAAGTGGTATAGCTGTTCATGGTACTGCAGCAATGCGGAAAGGGCCTCAAGGGTGAGAAGGATGCGAGAGCACACGCTCAAGAGACTGGACACGTACGGTTCGGAGAGTATTGAGGACCCCAGATGGAGCCTTAGCTTCCTGTCACTTGTCCAGCTTCAATCTCCATGACCACTGGGACATGGTCAGATGCCCCGTAAATTTCACTGCGGATTTCGCACATCTTCACGTGTTTCACTATGCGCTCACTCAGTACGACTGATAATGTACCGAGTAGAATCAGTAAACCTGTTATTCGTATGAAGGAGAATACCTACACATGTCCAATCTCCAACCTATACCTTTCGTACGGCAATTGAAACGATACGAGAAGTATGTGTAATGTTGAACATCCGGATGACGAGCCCTCCAAACATCAACAAACTTTGGGGTGCCTTCAGGAGATTCGGGAGCCTCGAGAATGTTTCTAAATGCCTCTGTTTCATCCAGCGTATAGCCTGGAGTCTTATTCCAGTTTGGTCCCGGATTTGTGAGATCTTCAGACAACGAATGAGAGAAAGCAACAGGGTTTAGATCGTCACGGACCTTTCGAGGTCGGTGCGACGTTCATGTCACCCATCCAAATCACAGGTTTCTTCTTGTCCAGATCGCGTATATATGTAGTGAAGTGTTCGTTCCACACGTTCTTCTCTTTGAGCGTCTGTGTTGCAGTCGCCTCGTCAGAGCACGAGGGAGATAGTAGATGACGCACCTTGAGGTTTTGACCTGCGTTTGTCACATAGCTGCAGACGACGTAGCACCCTTCGAATTCGAGCGTGACCAGACGCCCTTTGACTTGCTCAGGCTCCGGGTGACCCGGAAGAAGCTTCGTGACGGAGATGGGCTTGATTTTCGAGAGCACCGCCGTACCACCTGCAAGGCAGACGAAATTGAACGCTTGCGTCACGATGAAACACAAGTGCGCGGACGCACCATAGGTCTTTTTACCCGAAATAGCCCAGGTACGATAAGGAAAACGGGCAGTGATGACGGGGTCGACCGGTTCGTCGTTGACCTGCGACACGTCAAAGAGGCGAAAAGTGTTCATGAAACGACGTCGCTCGCCTTAGTCTCCGTCAACACAAGTATGTCTGGATCTTCCGCCTCCACGTAGTACTTGAATCCCTGAAAAGTGTTCTTTGAGGTCCATCCGAACGCGGGGGCTCGAGGAGTCACCTTTCTCTGCGACGCCGCCAGCCCACATACGTTCCAAGCGACGAGCCGGAGCGAGCCTGCTGTACGCGGCGGGTATGTGATGTTGACGGGCAAGACCTTGTTGGTGGGCTGTCCGTTGGGGGCTTTGGCATCGTCAGCACTTGAAGGTCCAGTGGGCTCTGCTTGCTTCGCGCGCTTGGCCCGTGACAGTCTGGAACTGTTTTCGGTCTCTGACGCGGTGCCGGCGTCGTCGCGTGTTGTGGCGATTTTTCGTTTTGGAGGCATGGTCGCAGTAAGTCGAATTTGGACGATAGTGGCAGCCGTATATGGGACTACTAGTCCCGGCGCCCCGGGCCATGGGTTTCTTCTTAGGTTCTGAAGCTGTTCCAGGAGCACAGGGAATCAACTTTACCCCGCCATTGTGATGGCTGACCTGACTTTGGACTTTTCCCGCCGCCTGGCCACAAATCATTCTGGCACCCGCCACCAATTCAGACAAATCCAGAAACTCTGTGGCCGTTCGAGTCGCCCAAGGCTTTGATTTCAGCTTGTGACGAGACGTCGACATATTCAATTTGCTTTGAACGTTGCAGTCCGTTCGTGATGCAATATCTGCCTCTATGGTACCCCTCGCCAGGTCAGGCGCTTCCGCCGGAGCCACTACTTTGACGCATGTCTGACCAGCGAAGCAGGTTACAAGAGCCTCCCTGTCAACGCAAATGGTGCACCTCACGTTCATTGAATCTGACTTGGTCGTCAAGTCGACCTCATTTTACACCGTAATGTCAGCCGTCCCATCCCACGTCAGATGTACACAGAAGCGTGTACTGTTGATCGAGTTTACCAGTGGCGCGCGTTAACAGATCAGTGTGCCGGACGATACGCTACTGTTTTCAGGTCCAATCTGCTGTGCTCTTTTTAGCTTTGATGGTTTCACGCAGTTATGTCGGCTGCATCCAGAAACTGATGAAGAACCTTGGCAAGAACTCGTATGTGGCTTCGCTTCTTTTCGAGGAAGCACCCTCTGTATGAAAGACTCTTTGACAGTCAGACAGTCTAATCTCGGATTTGACTACGAGCTCACTCCGGTCTGTGCACGTAGTGAGGACGAGCTTGGCCATCGTTCTGCCTTGCGTAGAGACCAGAAAAGTGGTATATCCATTCCACTCCGGGCCTTCATCGGGCACGCGTTATCGACGCTTCACAGAAACAAGTTTATCGTAATGAGAATTCGTAAGTACACTCCACAGTCTCATTTGATAGCAGAAAGGAAATATTGAAATCACAAACTTAGACTTCGTTCGCCATCGTGGGACCTGAAGTTCGTCGCGCACTTGAGCGATCGCCGCTCCAATGAGCGATCTCCCCTCCAGCCATTCTAGAATGCTCGTGTTGGTTTTATCTTGCTAACCCAGCAATTCTACCATACATTGGCAGTCAACTTAAGACTCCATTATGTCAGTAACATCGTAATACACTCCAGCTTGACGCCGCCGAGAAACGAATGGGGAAAGACGAGCATGCCAACGCCTAGGGGATATGACATTCAAACCCCGTTGTCATTGAGCGTGACGCTGGTGGACCTCGGGATGGACTATTCAGTGCCATGACTCAGATGGTTTCCCCGTGCCGTACGTCTTACCGCTTGTCTCACCCCTGATGAGCCGCAGGGTCACTCTCCACAAACGTGCCACTTCAAACCCACCTCCAATATCTCTCCTCATTGCATGCGATGGCCACAAGTGTATCGTCGATTAAAAACACGGGAGAAATCCCATTTTGCGAGATATCAAACGCAAAGGAGAGCTTAGGCAAGAGTGGACCCGAGCTCCTCCAGTTTCCTGATGGTGGCACTGTAGCGTGGTGCGTGGTGATAGGAGGGTGAGCGATTGAGCCTTGAGACTGGCAACCTGGATCGTTTGACCAACACATTCTGCTGTGACAGGGCGATGGTCGAATGTTGTGGTTTCGGGTAGGTGTCACCATTTATCGTTGCGTGCGGTTGTATACTTCCTCGACAATAGGTATATCTCCGCGTTTGGCGTGTATCAAGGTAGGACTCTGGAGAATCCCTCGTGGTCTCATTCCAAGTCGCAGACTTTTACACACGGTATTATCTGAGTAATGAATCGTCCTCTGCGATATCGTGCGTCTCGTCTCGAACTCCAGCGTAAGGTGAACTTGAACTTGCTTTGTAGTTGGATTGGAAGCATGAATGCATTTCTTGCCACTGGCTTCGGTCTCGTTGCGGGCACTCTTTATGATCGAGGCTATTTGTATGTCTAAACACCCTCTTGCACTGTCCGACCCCCAATGCTGACAGCCTGCAGTTACCGCCTGTTGATTGGGGGGTCGATACTGCAGTCATTGACTCTCTTCATGCTCTCACTGGCCCAACCAGGTCAATATTATCAGGTCAGTCTTCTTGCTAATAATAGATTGTATAGGCCATCTTACAGAGTTGAAACGATAGATCTTTCTTGCTCAGGGGGTCGGCCTCGGAATCGCTCAGGGGCTCTTGTACGTCCCAACCTTGGCTGTGGTATCGCAGTACTTCCACCAACGCCGCACGCTCGCGATGAGTCTCGTCGCGTGTGGATCCTCACTCGGATCGGTCACGCACCCCATCATGCTGAACTACTTATTTAACCGTAGTTTAGGCTTCGCTAATGGAGTGCGGATAAGTGCAGCTTTCGTTAGCGTTCTCCTCCTCGTCGCTTGCCTCCTCATACGCACGCGGTTGGAGCCAACTAAAAGTACCACAAATTACCAGTCCGTCGGAAAAGGCATTCTCCACGACGTGCCTTTTTGTATCATGTGCTTTGGGTGGGTGCTTATGGCTGTCCCATGACTGCTTTTCACCGGCGAACGGTAGATTGTTTTGCGCTAACACTGGAACTTGTTTTCCACTCTTCTATCTTCAATTGGATTCCATCCAGCATAATAATTCAGAGACCTTCTCCTTCTACTCTGTGAGTGATCGTCATGAATCGGTTGTTTTCCTGGCTCTTACCCGCTCAGTTGGTACTTTTAAATGGGGGAAGCTTGTTGGGACGACTGTCTACCGGATTCATTGCACCTTACGTCGGCGTGCATAGACTCATGATCATGACGACCGCCATGTGCGGCATTCTCGTTCTCGGCATGGTAGGTCTGAGCCGCATCCCGACAATCGTGGTACTTGGGACGATATATGGATATTTTTCCGGTGTTTGTCAGTCACCTTTCATTCACATGGGATCAACCGGTCGAGCTGAAGTCCTGGCAGATTTCGCATTGTTGTCACCCCTTATTGCCCTCCTCACCAGTGATGTCTCGGAACTGGGGTTCGTTGCCTTCGTGGTAGTCACGTGTGGACGCTGATGCGCTAATAATCCAGTGCTCGCATGGGAATTGCTATGACGGCTCTTGCTTTCGGCGGTCTTATCGGTGCGCCGTCACCCAGTTATCTCGTCACTTTGCTGAGATGCCATTCGAAGGCGGGCCTATCTCCGGTGCGCTGCTCACTTCCCGGTACGAATGGTGGCGACCTGCGCTGTTCAGTGGGGTGCGATTTGTTCGTCCTTGGCAGTGGCGACTCGCTGACGCCAGTTCGGTAGCTTGTTACACTCGTCGGATCTGCAGTGTTGGTGGCGATGCTACTCTCGCTCAGACGGCCAGAAGGTTTGACCAGGAGCGAGTCACCTTCGACCTTGAGGGGCTGAGTTGGCCGCGAGGCGTACTCCACGAGAGTGCGAGACGTGGCTAAGACTAAGACAATGATGTGATTGATGGTTTGCAACTCGGAGCACTTGTCATATGTAGAATACTATTGATTTTCAATGACGCATAGGTCGTCATGTATTGCCTGCATCGCCAGGAGAACGAGACTAGCGTCTGAACGATCTGAACCCTCAAGGACTCGGCGGAGAAATCAGACTAAAAACAGGGCAAATGTAAAACTTCCGATCTCGTAATACAAGTAGGGTTTTCTTCCATCTTGGGAGCGGACATCTCCCTAACTTGTTTTGCAGTTCATTGCCCTCGCCAAGATCCGCCGCGGTTGCTGATGACGATAGAACTCTGCCGAACGTTTCGAGGTTAGCACGAGAAACCAGGCACCTGCAGCCTTGGCGTACAAGGCCCAACTGGCCTAAACGTAACGCACAATTAATATTGATGAGGGGAAATACCCCAAACGTTCGTATATAGGCGGTGCTCAAAGAGTGATGTAGCAGTTTACAGCGCAATTCCGTGCGTCGGCGTATGACATGATTCCCGGATGCGTGTGGATCAAGACATAGTGAGGGGAACGGACAGTAGGTTGGAAACCGATGTGTCACACAGTCTTCACATAGCCGCTAACATGGGCGAGCAAGGCGCACCAGACAAAGCCGCCGCGGCGTGCTTGCAAATGGATGGCGTGATGAAAAAATCGGTCAAGAGAGAAACAGGGGGCTCGTCAGATACCAAACCATGGGCGGGGCCTGATGAGTCGGCTTGACACGCTTTCAGCAAGGCCGCCGGCGAAGAGGACGGGTGAGGTAGAGCGGTGCACTGGTACAGTGCCACGCTATGCAATGTCAGTAACTTATAATTATTCCGTCGATGTCCCCTTGTAAGTGCTATCTATGATCGGAGCGAATCGGCTATGTTTGTCGTTGTTAGGTTCCGGGGATGGCCCCCATCCCGAAAAGGGAACACTAGTACTACTTGTCCATCATGTCCGAGGCACCCTACGTTTTGTACATATGGCCGTCGAAATGGAACCTGCAGTCGCTTGACCCAAACTGCCTGGCAGCTGTCATGTACCTCCAACTCACCATTCCAGGCAAATTCAAAGTAGCACACTGCTCTAATCCGGACAACTCCCCCAACGGCAAGCATCCGTTCAGAGCTGGCCCCTACGACGATTTTGACCCAAGAGCACAGGTCAACTGCCATTCTTAACTCGTGGACACATCGTCGTTTCTACGTTCCCCTCCATAGTCGCTTTCGTGGCTTCACTCGTCAAATCTAACGCGTCAGGAACCGTCGACCTCGACGCGTCTCTGACCAGCTTGCAAAAGGCCGAAAAGGTTGCATTTTATGCACACATCGAATCATGCATATCGGACTTCGTCGTGAGTCGATACCGCTTCGCTCGCGCGTGCACTCTCATTCATCAATCGAGCGTCCAGTCGCACATGTTCTATGGCATCGACAGCAATTTCTGGGGACTGACCAACCCGGCACTCGCGAGCGGGATGTCTATTCCGCAGAGATACTACGTGGCTAGCCGTATAAGAGAGTCGTACAGGCCTCGTCTGGAAGCAGCAGGGCTTTGGAGCTTGCCCTGCGTTGAGGATGAGCAAAAGGGTCGATTTGAGAAGGAAAAGAAGAAGAAGAAAGATTACACCGTCACGTTTTCACGTGCTTTCGAGAGGGAGAAGGTGATGAATCAATAGGTGGATGACGCTTCGCTGATGGTTCGTCAAGATTCTGGATAAAGCCAAGGCGGCGCTCGGGGTGTATGCAAGCTACTTGCATGGAAAACAGTTCTTTTTCGGGGATCGGCAAGTGGCCTGCTTCTATCCCTACAGCTCCTAACGGTCGCGTTTGCCTGTAGTCCCACTAGTCTCGACGTGTATTTGGCTGCACGCATTCTTTTACTGGCCGATCCACCGTTTCCAGATGCCGTTCTCCAGGTACAACTGACAGAGTACTACCAAGGGCTGATTGATCACGCCCGACGCATACAAGCTGAAGTGGCACGGTCACCACCTTACGAGCATTATAAGCCATCAGAAACCTTACTCAGTTCCCTCGTCCCTCGTTCATTCAGTAATCGTGCACAGACCCGGGTCGACCCCGCGGACAAGCAACACATGCGGAGATCGTTGGTTTTCGTCGCTGTAGCATTAGCGATGACTGCAGCTTATTTGTGCACCCAGCTGGTCTTCATGACTGCCGCTGAGGAAGACGATGACGGGGACAGTGAAGGGGAGGAGGGAGGCGATGGCGAAGACGGGGAAGGAGAAGAGTTGGCGAGTGAATCTGAAGTCTTCACCGACGAAGAGGAGTAGTAGTAGTCTACTTACGCGTGACGCGTGTCACGTCTACTAGTCGGCTTGTGATGGTAGACGACGACATTGTCGTGGACGTCGAGGAGCACCACCCCGGACCCTCGTCGGCTGTAAATGGGGTAAACCACCCACCGCCACCATCCCAGCCGGGCCAAACCTCACGCTCACGCCCGCTCCGAGCGGCAGCAGAACAAGCCATGGCGACCGCTCTCCGTCTCCGGGGTTCGCCCGAGGCGCCCGAACGCGCGACGCGCTTCTCCACCGGAAAAGCGGGGAAAGCGCAGCCCAGGCTCAAGCTCAAGCTGAGCGAGCGCGCCGCGGCGCAAGCCCCTGGCATGTCCTTCCTGGGTCCCTACGACCGCGAGCTGGACTCGGACGACGAGGATCTGGCGTTCGAGGAGCAGTTCGTCATACGGATGCCGCCAGGGGACGACTGCGAGCGGTTGCGCAAGATGATTCAGTCCAGGGAGATCGGCAACGATGTTTGGTTCAAGTTCAAAGGTGCGTCCGAGGGTTGAGGAGGTCGTGTCCGCGTCATCGAGGCCAACGAAACGGCAGACTCGCGGCGGGGCATCTTTCACATCGGGAACTCGCTCTACTCCTTCAAGCTAGTCGATCTACCATGCGTCGTCGAGGCGCAAAAGACGCTTGACAATAAGCAAATGTTCAAGGTAGCGGATATATGCCAAGTGCGTGACCCCCTCTGTGCGTGCTGCGTGACGTGGTTCTAGGAAGTGAATGCAGATGTTGGTAGTTGAAAACCGTATACAAAACGAAGATGCGGTCACAGTAAACAGGAACGTGAACGTCGACGAATTCATCTGGCCGCACGGTATCACTCCTCCATTGCATCATGTACGCAAGCGTCGATTCCGAAAACGAGTGAACAAGCGGGTTCGTACGAAGCACGACCACTCCAGTTTCGCTTCACTCACGATATGCACTACAGATGATAGAGAGCGTCGAAGAAGAAGTGGAGCGGTTGCTGGCCGCCGACAATCTCGCATCGGATGTCAAGTATGGTGAGTCAACTGTTCGTCGCTTTCAATTGGCCAACTGTCGCGTGTTGAAGAGGTGCTTGAAAACGTGAACCCGGACCTCTCGGACTCTGAATTCATTGAGCGCGAAGAACCTCTCGAAGCACATACCCCTGGTTTTCATGGCTCAGAGGCAGGCGACATGGCTACCCCAGGAGCTGATGCGGTCGATGAAGACGCTGAGGAAGGCGATGGGGAAGAGGCTGAACCAGAAGGTGATATTGACGAAGAGCTCGCCGCAGAACTTGACCTGGCATTGGGTGACGAGGAAGGTGACGAGGGGGAGGATGACGACGATGACGACGACGACGACGACGAGGAAGAGGAAGAGAGCGATGATGATGAAGACGACGAGGATGCTCAAGAGAGGAAACTATTGAATGAGGAGGTCAGGGATTTGGAGGCTGCTGTGGCGAAGAAGGAGCATGAAGTCGCCATCTCTGCGAACCCGCTCATCAAGGTATTTTATCCTTATATCCGCATAAACAAGGAGCGTCCAAAAACTATTTTTCTTCAGAAACGATTTGAGGATGCACTGAAGAAGCTCTCGGCTGATCTCGAAATGAAACGCGCTCAAAGAGACGAAATGAAAGAGAGACAACGCCGAAAGAAAGAGGGTATTACTGTCGAAGACCCAGACACTGACGCCGAAGTAGGTTTGCATGACGTGGAGGCTGAGGCGAACGCTGCCCAGGGGGATGCTGACTTGTTTGGCTCCAACGATCCAAATGCAATGGACATTGGCTAAGTCCATACTGATGCGATTTACTGGTTTATCAACGCGCAATGCTGTTTTTCGCAGTGACAATACTTATTCGAAGGTTGGATCGGCAATCATGAGTAATCCTGGCACAGCGAAAAGAAAATAGCATCGGGGAAACTCAACGTCGACCTTCATCTTGGACTTTCGCGAGCACTTTCAATGCGCCAAGTCCCCTGGTAGCAGTATGAGTATATTTTCTGGGTAACTGATTATACTAATGGAACCCGCTTGAATCGGCCCCCGCGCGCAGGAAGTACACGCTGCCATGTTCCGCCGAACCGAGAATTCATGCTCCACCGCCTCACCGTCCTGAGTCGCAGTTCGCCGAACTATACAAGCTCTGGGTATGCCAATCTACTCGCCAATTTACCTGGGACGGAGTCAGATCGCATCCACGGGGAACTATGGTCGGTCAGGAAGGAGCACTTCCCGATAAATCCCTCCTCTCAGACTCGCGACGCGATCGATACCCGCCGCCCCTCGCGAACGATCTAGTTCTGCCAGCGTCACCACGTTTTCCCATCGCATCCTGTAAGGACCCCTTTGAGGCCGTCCCAGCTTTTCAATTTGAATGAGCCATGTGCGGGCCGCGGGAACGTATGTGCAAAAGAGTGAGACAGTCGGCAAATTCCGCATAAATTACTTGGGTGTAGGGACTTAGTTATTTGAGGAAGAGCGTTGTAACCCCGGGGCGATGCAAAACGACGCCAGAAAGGGACGTCGCTGAAGGAAATGGACCAGCCCTGCGCGTGTGATCCCAGTAGCTTTCCACCCGTGAACCGCCAACACGTCGAGGGAATTTCAACATCAAATTGCTGTCTTTAGATATACGATCTAATTGAGGTCGATGTGTACTATTCTCGTAAGGTTGAGCGCCGTGAAGTGACGAAGATCCCCAAAAGTAAACGTGTAATCTTCTGAGGTCCGGAGGCCCACAGGTATGGGATGAGTGACGATAACCGGGGAAACAAACTGGCGGTGCCATTTGTCACTTCAGAAATACCGACCTCATGTCCCGTTGGAGCCAGGTGCTTAAGAGAAGATGCGCCACAACAGATGTTTCGGCTTATGATTTCATTCATGCTGACCGGAGTACAATGCGTATGTGCCTCACGCCGGCACAGCGAAGATCAAAGGATTGAAGCAAGTCCTGCCACGAAATAGCGAGACTATCAGGCAGAAAAACAAGTGAGATCCGTCTCAAATCTCGGGAAGCGACGTGGCGAAACAAAGGGAAGCACTCGGGCGCAACCCAAAACTCCAATTCTCGAATGTTAGGGAAGAGAAGATTGGTCGTAGAGGGCAGACGAAGATCTCCTAGAGACTCCAGAGTGAAGGAACATGCCAAGGCATGTATGGACGCGGCGCATGTAGCCTATGACAGCCTCCTTTTTAACTGCCTCTTGAACGAATAAGTCTCTACAGATTCAGCCACTTCCTCTGCGAGAGGGAAGACGCCTGACCGGATTCCAAAGCCCGCAGGTACCGTGTTAAGGGAGACAAATTTTCTAGTTCCCTGCTCTTTGAAGGCCCTACACGTGGGGGCCGATGCAACAAGGTCGGAGGCCGAGTAGCGCATTGCTTGCAAATACCTAGGACGATGTTTGGAATAGCAATAACACGGACGATTTCTTCGAAACAAGTATTAGGTTGAGACGCCGCCGCAGCGAAGCCGACCGTTTAGTTTGGTTGGCAAACAACTTGGTGTGAATCGTCGCAGTCACAAAGTTGGACGTGATGGACTCCACCAGCGACCCCCTCCTCGTACTGCGAAGCGCTATCAAGTCCAAGTCACCTATTACATACCTCGATTGCGGTCAACCCGCACAGACCCTCCTCGCAGCTACCCACCTTTCCTTCGGTCCAGCTATCATTCTCCCCAAATCGACCCCGACGCGCTACACCAAACCAGGCGCCTCCAACTCGTCTGCTACGGCCGATGTATACACTCTCGAGGCCGTATATCTCGCCTGGCTACTTCGCGACGCCCCTGGTGCAGAGTATGTGCGACAAGCTCGCGAAAGCGGTCTGACCGTCGGGTTCGTGAGCGTGACGGAGCGAAAGAGCACCGTGGAGTGGTTGGAGGGCAAGGTTGCGGATTTGGAACGGATAAGACCGCTGGCGACAGGTGAGCCTGCCCTCTCGCTGGCGTGTCGGTCCGTTTTTCATTTGGCTAGAATCAACGACACCGCCTGGTACTCCACCGCGTCGGTCAGGGACAAGCGCAACACACTCCACCACCCCCAAACACACATCCCATTCCCATGCAACTGATTCTACGTCTCCAAGCAAACGACGATACGTGGCGGACGCGCAAGACATGGAAGTCGTCAAGCGAATCAAACAAAATGAGATTGAGCTTCGAGACAGAACCACGGTATTGAGGGGTACTAAACCTAACGTATGCTATATCCTGTCTTCGCGATATACTACTCTGAGATGCTGATAATAATGACCTGTAGAATTTCTCTGCTCTTCACGCGAGCTTTACTGAGCGCCTCAAGAAACTTCGAGATGTCAAACCAGGGAATGTGTCCGCATCTGCGCCATCGGCCGGCCCACCAATGCAAGCCCGTAAAGCCAGTAGGTCCCATTCTCGATGTCACGTCCACTTCCCTCACTGGTTTGGACAGAAAACATGTTCCCAATCATCCTGATCTCCTCGTCGCCCACAGCGCTGATCACAATGTACAATGTGAAACGATTTTTGCAAGAAGCCGTGTAAGTCGCGTTTCTTTTGCCCACTCGCTTGCCCGTTTACCTCGTTGGCCTGGCAGCTTTGAACCTTCGACAACTGCCCGCGAACGCGCGGCGGCTGCTGGAAACCCTCGAGCAGAAGATCTTGTCCACGTCGATCGACGACGCGACCCACCGACCGCGTCGGCCGTCTCCGTGAATGCCTCGTCTACCTCGTCCGCTTCATCTCATGGAACTGGGGCAGTCCAGCGGTATTTCATCGTCGACAGTACCGACGCACTCCAGAAATTCGGGGCGGACGCGTGGGAGAGGGTCGTGTGTGTGATGACGACGGGCCAGGCGTGGCAGTTCCGACCGTACAAGTGGAACGAACCGCGAACCCTGTTTCATCATGGTAAGTCGAGGTCTCTGCCATGTCCCTTTTGGGCAACGTGGCTGACGTGTGTTTCTTGTCGGGCGGATAGTTAAAGGAATCTACTTCACGTGGGCCAACGATCCGCCTAACGCAAAGATTAAGGATTGGAACGTGACGGAGCTCAAGGTGAGCGTTCCCCCTTGGCCATATAGATTCGACTTTGCTGATTGACTCGTCAGATCGACCCTCATCGAAGACATGTCGACAAATCCGTAGTGGCTCATTTCTGGCAAATAATCGACGATTGGACCCTTGCTAACAAGCCCTGGTTGCTCAAGTCGTGAGTAAGAACTTGAGAAAATGGAATGCGGTCTGTTTTTGTACATGGACTGTTGCTCGCATTTTGCCACATCCTAATTGATCGCCAAACGTTTGCCCTGTATGCACACACTTACCTGATAATACTTTCATTACTCTCACGTATTTTTCACTGACGAACGAGGTATGATCTCCCACCACCCCTGTTGGGAGCCCAGCAGCAGTGTGCATGCAGAAATACGAGTGTGACTGCATCACGGGATTCAAGCGGACCACACGATGTGGGTTGAGCGCGCGTAGACGGACATATGAGTGCTGTCCCGTCTGCCCTTGTCCTCTAGGTACCGCCTGCCAACCATCGTTTTATGGTTTCAACAGACCCTCCATTACGGACGCCGCTGGTCCCACATTCGTCTACTTCTGTGCTCGAAACCGAGACGAAGGTCATCCCCATGTGGCTTTATACAATTTTTGAAGGCAAGCCGGCCACTTGAGCGGATCGCTCTCCGTTCCGACAAGTTGTATGTTGGTGAACCTCGAATATCTATGTTCTCGACTCCGCTCTCGAAATACAATGTGTAGCGGCCATCGCTACTTTCTTCTGCGAACTCATGACCAGCTCCACTAAGTTTTGCCTTGGTGTCTGGAATGGGTGAGATGTACTGATCAGAACTTTCCCGGGCATTTATGAGCGCAAAAGGATGTATCTGATGAGGTGCAGTGTCTCGGCTGCGAAGCTATAGATTCTGAAGCTGAGCGCCAGCGTAGTGGATAATAAATGCCCGTCTATCGTTGGCATCTAGCAGGCTTTTTCGGCCATTTGTCAATCTCGATCGTGGTGAAGGGAGATAACAGCCACCCGGATACTCAAGTGCCGCCTAACATTTCCCTTCGACGGCGAACGATGTGTCGCAACCTGATAATGAGGTCTGATCGAGTACGTTGCTCCTCCGTCTACGACCATGATGCTTCGCCAAGTCACCGGAGCATTGTCTGGCCTCAGGAAGTCGATGGTGGCCTTTACCCTCGACTTCGGCAATTGTGTCGTAGCAGCTGTGCGACAACCCGGTCGCCAAGTACCCTCGAGTTTCTACTCGATTGCTTGCCCTACGCACTGACTCCACGAAACCAGAAGACGAGAAAACGGCCTTTTGTGACACCAAAGCCGTTTACGTCGCGTCGTCTTGAACAAACGTAGGCCAGGGGGAGAATGTGCCATGGAGACACTGGCAGCATGTCACTGGGTTCGGCAGTAACAGATTGGTCACATGGAGTCACGCATGGGTGCGTGATGATTGCGTGACGGGCAGCAGATATCTAACTCATTTCTGCGTTGTTTTTAATTGTTCAAGTTAGCAGTCATTCAGAAGGTATATTCTTTGGAGGTGCCGACATCGGCCAGGACTGGCACTTTTCGCAGATGTCCGAGTCACCGGTATGTTCGTCAGAATTAAATCTAAATACAAAAACCATAGCTGAAATTGAAGGTTTGATGTACGAATTTACCCCTAGCACGAACAACCAAACCTCCTCACGGCCGAGACAATCGGACGAGACCCGCCTGCATCACAAGCGGAGCATATACGATGCAAACAAACGGTGCGAACCACACCCCCAACACTTGCCAATTCCATACGGCTCTCTCGACTTCTTGGGGTAGGAGCAACCAACCCCAGGCCAGCAGCCAGTACGCCGCGTAGCCTGTAAGGCGAGATGGCTCACTGAACAGCGAGGTCGACAGTTGGGAGGGCCGATGTGGGACACGGCTGCAAATGAGCGGAACGCCAAGAGTGATAGCGAGCATTGCCGCCAGGGAAAAGTTGAGGAGGGAGGTTATAGAAATGACTGTCGATGCTATACAAAGGTTGAAGGATTGCAGAAGCGTCGAGAACGGCGCCGTGTCAGGTGCGTGGGACGGTATAAATGCAAGAAGGGCGCAAGGAGCGAGGCTTAGACTCGGAAGGAGGATCCATGAAGAGACCTAAAGGACGTTAGGATAAGGAACAGAGTACAGTGATGGGAAGAGCGGACGTACCGTTTGATGCTGGAAGAACCAAGAGGTATTGATCATGACGAACGCCAGTAGACCCACCATATGCATGGCAAGGACTGCGACAATCGCAGACAGTACAGGCCTCTGCCTCGGCCGCCATGTCGATCGAACAGTCGGAGTAATCGTCGTCACAGCATCCACAGATTTGCTATCTCCTTCCTTTTCTTGCGGCTGCAGGTCGCTGGGAGACTCCTGCACCCAGCCTGCTTCTACCCACTGCCCGAGTCCCCAAAATATCATCGCTATTCCAACTAACACAGCACTCGGGAGGAACATCCCAATCTTCATGAAGGCCCCGGGGGTCACGAGTATGTAGAAAAAAAAGGAAGCATGGAGGCGTTCTAGCAGGTTGTTCGATGTGCGGAGAGTGGATTCGATTGTTCTGACAAGTATGATTACACAGCGGATGCGAGATTCGGAAGAACTGACCTGCCGAGAGCAAAGAACCCGTGAGGACCATCAGCTGGAATGGCATACAGAGTAATCGCATCGATCCGGAATCTGTTATGAAGTTTGATTGATCGGTCAATCTCGTATTTAGCTAGTATTGACGGCTCACTGGTGAAATAACCCATGTGGTGCACTTGGCCTCCCTCTTGCTTGATAGCTAACATGCCTTTTCACATTTCTCACTCGGTACACAAGCTCCCTAAGCTGCGGACTGCGTTTCATAAAATCTGGCACACTGGCCAGAAGGCTGTTCTGTGGTGCATCATGTAATTCTAGATGGTCGTAGAGAACGAGAGGGACGCCGCCAGTGTAATGAGAGATAAAACGCAGCGAGTTTATTAGGTCTTGGTTGGGCAAACGGCCATTCAGACCCTCTGCCGTAGAGATGTATCATGGGGCTTGTATGAAACTCGACATCGGAAACTTACCAAAGAACACGCCGAGATGAGAAAATGAGTGTCCGCTGTAATCGACGATAAGTGCGTTCCAAATAACGCCAGAGGTAAGCTCGAGAAGATCAGTGTCGAGATCTACGGAAAGTTAGACAGATGGGAGAGAAAGGAGTGAATCTGACTTTGGGGTATCGTGCCATGGTACGCATTCAGCCAGGCGTATGTGCCATCAAAATAGTTATCGCCTATCACAAAGATGATATCCTTCGCCCAGAGGGAATAGTCTAAGATAGGTCAAACAACCATTCGAGGAGGGATCAAAGTGAGCCTACTTCTGAGAAAACCCGCAAGGGCCATCACCGTTGCGATGCCTCGCAGATTGTATGTTTGTTCGCCTACCTCGCTGAACCATGATGCACCGACTACAATAGCTTCAGAGCCCGAAGCTCTGGGTGAGTTCATGACAGCGTAGGCATTAACGCCAGTGACGTTCTGTCAGCGACAAGTGCGTGTGTACTTCGTTCCAGGGCTGACAGACAGATACGTACGCTGGGAGGAGTCACGAACGTGTATTTTTGGGTCGCTGCAGCAAGACCGAGCTTCGCGAATTCATCGCGTATGAAACTTGCTCTTCTATGCGGTGCGTGCGTTAATCGTAGTGGTTAAGGAACACAATTGATTGATCTCACTGCTCACTCGTGGCATTTCTATCACGCAGACCTTCTAGCTGATGAAGATATATGTCCGCCTGATTCACATCTTGCCAATTCCAATTTGTGTTGACCTGCACTCAAGCTCAGAAGGAGCGTCATTGGTCTGAACGAACGCACCTGAGCTGGCTGTAACGCATTTTCGTCAACGTAGACCAGCTGAGAAAGTGGGAGAATCGGGAGAAAGGCCATCCATAAGTAGCCAGTTACAAGCAAGGCGGTCCTGGAGGAAAGTCAACTGCGCAAAGAGGGTACAGATATGACAACAGCGAACGTGATCTTCGAGAGGTTGCGATGAATGAGGTTTGCTGCACCCTTTCGTCGCTGGAGTCGAACCGCGTTTGCGTTCTGTCGTGGTCTCCTCAGCGAAGTCCATATTTTGTCCATCCTGGTTGGAACTTCAAGTTGTGTGCCAGTGAGGCTCGGCAGGCAGTGAGCAGTCGGAATTCGGCAATCCGTCAGGGTCTCGACGTTCGGGTCGAACCCGCTCCGCATCTTCTTTCTTTTGCAACTTTCAGGCACGTCCGACACGGTGTTCATTTTTTTCCATGCCATCAAAGCGCAAACGTAGGACTTCTCCCCAACTCAAGGGTCTCGCTGCTGGCGAACAGCTCAAACGTGCCAAGCTTGCCGCGGGCGACACAGCTTGGGGATGGGTCGGTGCAGAGGTCTCGGACGCATCCCAGATCACCCTTGAACACCGTCTCATGACTTGTGGTCTGTCAAGACGCAACAACAACCCCTTTTGTGCAAACAAACACGCGCCAGAGTCCCCAAAGCCGCCCCCTAGTACTTCCCCTGGCGATACCCAGACTACAGTTGCCAATGGTGAACTCGAGAGTGATGTAATCGTTGTCTCTGATGACGAACCACCACTTTGTAACAAGAAAGTGTGTAAGAATAACCCAAACTGCCTGAACTACCTCGGTCAGCAGCAGTGGGAGGACGAAGGTAGGCCGCACTCCAGTGGACGCGTTTCAAGGACTCACCGTGATCCATGACGTGTGTCTCATGTAGAAACTGCCAGGGACCTGTTTATCGAGGCCTCGGACCTAGGTTCCAACCCGATCCTCAGCTCTCGTGACCCGGAATTTCCTGTTGGGTTGAAAGTCCGTCATCTTTTTCTCGTGCAATCTAGGCAGATCGTTGAGTTTGTTCTGTCCAGAATCTCGGAGCAACCTGCTATGCAAATGCCTTCCTGCAAGTAAGCAGTATTGAGTATGTCCCTGATATTTCTCCTTACGGAGGTCATGGAGGTATGGTTTCGGGATCTAGCGTTTCGACGTGGAGTCTACCAATGTCAACCATCCAATGATACTGAGGATGGCTTCGAAGTTTGTTACCTCTTGTCAACATCAGATCATAACCTCACTGATGAAACTCCAGGGCTCTCCTGTGTTCCAGCTGCAAGTGACGTTTGCCGCCCTTCAAGAAAGTACGCAGAATGTATACAACCCAGCTAAATTTGCAGAGAGTCTCCAACTGTCAACATCCGAGCAGCAGGACGCTCAGGAGTTGGTTCTTCACCCGAACTTCTCTGCCTCTCCCGCTGATTGTTTTCTGGACAGGTTCTCGAAACTCTTCATGTCACACCTTGATACTGAATTCAAAAAGCAGTTTACCCCATCTCTCCGGACACTCATATCTGATCAAGCAAGTTGTATCTTCGTATCACTGTCATGCAACTAATGGCCGTGACAGTTTCAAGGGCAATTGGTATATGGGACCCTATGTCATCATTGCCGTAGTAAATCAGAACGTACTTCCGACTTTTTGGAACTCGAAATTAACATAGAGGTTTGAGATCACCCGCTCACCACATAACCATTCCACCTGAAAACGTGGTAGAACAACGCAAGACTTGAGGATCGCATCGCTGCTCTCTTACAGAACGAGAAACTCTCGGGCGACAACAAGTAAGGACTCATCTCATTTGCCTGCTAATTCTTCGGACCCACCGTGTCCAGGTATTCCTGCTCGAACTGTGCAAAGCTTCAGGACGCGACCCGCTATACCGAACTGCGGTCACTACCCCCGGTCCTCCATTTCTCGCTCCTTCGTTTCGTTTACGATTTCGACTCGATGGAACGGAAAAAATCAAAGCATAATTTGCTATTTCCTATGGTGCTAGATATGTCTAGGTTCATCAAAGCAGAGAATAACGTTGGTGGTATCAAGGGAACAGAGGCCGCGACAAATGTCTATGAGTTGAGAGGTGTGCTGTTGCACAAAGGACCAAGTGCTTACCACGGGCATTACGAGGCTCAGGTTCTGGACACTGCGTAAGTTTGACCAGTGGTTTTATGGATTTGCTAATTCGTTGAAATGCAGCTCGAAAACCTGGTTCCAATTTGATGATGAAGTTGTGACAAGAATTAATTTCCTGGGAGAGAAACGATATACTGGCAAGGATGTTGTTGATGTCCTGAACGATAGTGGGGCTGCCAAGAAGTGCGTGATATTTCCTAATGGTAACTCGATTTCCTCAGTTTTTTTGTCCCCGTGTCAGGAATGGAGGTCAACCCCGCGGACGTCCCGCGAAGAAGCGTAGGATCGACGATAGTGACGACGAGGGCGTCGAGTACGTGATAGTCCCCATCATCAAATTCAACTTCGTTTTGTCCCACACATCTTTCAGATTGCCGCCCCCCACGGAAGTCAAGGTTTCCTTGCCTGGTAAGGCCCCAGAAGGGTGTGTCATATGTGAAAATCCAACAACATATCATGCGCTTATCGATTTGATTTTGTCATAATAGCGATGTCTTCTCGTCGAGGGACGCCTATATGCTTATCTACGCTCGGAAGAATGAAGAATACCCGGACGGCCATGCGCCTACCCCAAATCTCCCCGACAGCACCCTCGATTTGAATTTTTCCGCTTTAATCAACGGTGCGTCTGGGCCCTGCTTGGACTCTCAAAATGCCGCGGACCCGACCATCCTCGTTCCACCTCAACGTGCACGAGACGTGGTCAAAGCTCTTAATGCTAGGCACGACGAAGCCTGCGAAGTCTACTCCCGGAGGTCAGTCCCCCAAATTTCAATTCCCGCACTGGCATGAAACCAATCTGGAACTAGGGAAAAGGAAGTTAAGGAACACTTTGCGAAATTGAGAGAATGGATGCGGGGTGTGTATACGCATTGGCATGTCGCATCTGTCGAAGAGGTGCGTAGATCATCGTAGGGAAGACGTCACGTCACTCGGTTGAGGATTTCCTGATTTATCGCCTTTAGGATGCCGTGGTGGTTAGTAGACAGGCACTCGAGAATTGGTTAGCAAAACCACTCGTAAAGCCTGAGGGGAACAAGTCGCGTTCCCAGTCTGTTTCAGCCGACCTCGAGATCGAAATAATCCCAATGCCCGACATCCTATGTAGCCATAGCAAGCTCAGTCCCCACAAGTCTAGCAACATGACGCGTATGTCGAGAGTAGGTGGCAATCCTCGTTAATGGGTACGATTTACAGAAGATATTCCAACTCAGGAAGCGTATGAGAAGCTTACTCTTCGTGAAGACATCGGACCTGTGCGTAGCCCGCAGCAGGTTTGTGAAGTTTGTGTCGAGGAGTCCTTCACAGGTAATGCGCATAGCCACGATGCATGCATCTCCCACTTATCTTGTTCCATCAGAGAGACTTTACCAGATTGAGCATCCCCGCTCGGTCGCACAATTCGATGAGATATGTGATGTACAACAAGGGGAACCCGGGTACTGGATTTCCAAAGCCTGGCTTAAAGGTAACCCCATCTATTTCATCACCATTACTTCACGTTATTCACAAGGAACATGACCCGTGCGTGTGGCATGTGTAGGCTGGAGAGTCCAGAAACCCAAGATGCATGTTCCACAGCATGGTGATCCTTCGCCCGACTCTGCGGAGTTTCGTGGGCACGTGCGCTGTGAACACGACCGGCTGTCACTCGTGTCAACTGCCCGTCGAAGTATATCCTCTCAGGTAAGCAATGGAATCTCACAGAAAGGAATCGACTGCGGGGCGTGGTAATTGACAATCGCTTGGTTTGATGTTCTGATCAGGCTTGTGAGATCCTTAAGAAGTTGTTCCCCGATTGGGTACCACTATCAACCAACGAGGAGCCTTGTGCAATTTGCGAGGCATACATTCATAGCTCGAAAGAGGACAAGCGCGAGCTCCGGAAAAAAGCAGAAGATGAAAAGGTGCGCATTACTTACATATTTGCATCGCCAACTGCTTTTTCCCCCTCTGTTTCATGAGCTCATTGTCCGCACTTGATAGGCGCGATTACGACACATGCATGATAACGCGTTAATAGGCAATACCCTTTTACTCGAGAATGTTCCATGTGCTGTCCTTCCAGCTGAGTTTGTCCGGGTATGGCGAAAGTGGCTGGGTCGACCTGCCGAAATCCCTCGTCCGGATTCAGTGGACACATCACCACTCTTTTGCCGGCATGGCAAACTGATTTTTGACCCGAACGCACCGAACGATTGGGACAGTGAAGTTGCTCTCATCCAAATGAGCGAATGGCTCATCCTCCAAGAGTTGTAGGTTTCGCTCTATCGCCCTCGACTTTTTTTTCCCTCCGACCTTACGACTGCCGAAACGTTGCATGCTGACATGTGCCCGCAATAGGTACAGTTGCGGTCCCGCCGTGGCCGTTGAGAAGAGGTTGGCTGAAGATTCCGCCGGCCCTTTGGATACGAAGTTCGTGCACGACACGCCTGTCTGTCACGACTGCCGTTTGAAACAGTAAGTTGGCGCATTCGAGTTCCATATCAGCCAGGGTTGAATGCAGCGTCCCTTTCCTCCTATTATATACATCCCGTATTGGATTGTTTTCTGACAGCATGTTTCCATTCCATTGACTAGGCGCCGCGATTACAACCTCACCGACATCACCGTGCGATTCTTGAGTTCGAAGCCCATCGCGGCCGGTGAACATGACGAGGGTGTACAACGCGGCAGCCAACACCCGAAACAAGAGTCTGGACCCCGCATGACCTTTGGAACGAGGCAGTCTAAACGCATCCGTCAAAGCAGAGACAGGCGCGAGGACACGCGATTGAGGATATCCAAGTCGATGACCGTCAAGGACATCAAAGTCCAGGTTCGTCACGCCTCGCCTTCCTCCCCCACACATCACGCCCAGAATCTTACTCATCGATCTCGTTCTCCTTATTTCGTCCCGACAGCTGCACACGTTGCTCAGGATTCCGACCATCTGCCAGAGGCTGTTTTACAAGGACCAAGAACTGCAAGACAACTCCATCACAGTCGAGTCTCTGGGAATTCTGATGAACGATACCCTCGACCTTCGGGTGGAAGCCGAAGACGAAGATAACCTCGGCAACAGTCCTGATGGGCGTGCGACCAAGCGTCGGAAAGAGGAAAAAGGTTTCGGCGGAACCTTGTTGGGAGCAACCGCGTCTCACGCAAGCCTTTCTGCTGACACCGGTACAAGCTCCGAAGGCGAAGGGCATGACCCGGTAACAAGGCCCTGTCCATCTTGCACCTTCGCCAATCCGTCGGACCAGCCCACCTGCGTGATGTGCTCGCACGAGATAGAAAATGCAGTTTGAAGAAGGGAAAATGTCTCTTGTCCCTGGTATCTCCTACGAGTACAGATGATGCTTAATTTTTCGTCTTTCTTTTACATGTGATGGAAACAGAAAATGTTGGCGAGTCTATGGATTGATGTTGCAAACCACCAAAGAAAAAAGTGAAGACAAAAATACCCAAGCAGCAACAAACAAACAAAAATACCTATGCACCGCGTGCTGTCACGGAATTCAATTGAAGTCCGGTAAAGGAATGTCAGGCGAAAAAGGAATGACGGGTACAGCCGAGCCGGTCAGGCTTGAAGAAGTGAAGGATGCTACGGAGGCGATACTAGATGAGCGGGGCCGTACAACGTCCACAGACATGATTCGTTGTGTGGGATCGAGCACTGGTGGACTTACGGAGGGGCGAGTCTGTTGCTGGAGGAGGGAGCTAGCTGTTATCAACACGTCCACTTCGCTGGACAACGGCCCTGTAATTTCGACGGCCTGTGCGACGGCAGATTGCGTTGCGACCGAGACTTCGTTCACAGTGACTTGGGTGGCAGCGGGAGGCGGAAGTAGCAACCCTGCGGATATCTGACAGGCAACGGCGGCCGATCGGTCAGCGGCCACTTGTCGGGCCGCCTGTAACACAACCTGTTGAGCAGCGACAGCCAAGACACTCGTTTGCTGCGGTGTATCAGACCGCTGTCCGGACACTTCCTGGTCAAACGCCTGAGCTGTGATCGTGAGCACATGTTGCTGCTTCGCAAGCGCCTGCAATTCCGACGCATGCTCATTGGTTGCCGTCGACGCAATGACCTGAGACTGCGCTTCCTGCGCAACACGTTGAGCTGCCGTCGTCAGTACCTGCATAACTTGAGCGTCGTGGCTAGGGACCGGCGGTGCTATGGATGATGTTGTAGCAGATCTCAGTGGCCTAGTGTAATATCCTTTGTGAGAACGACGGAAGACATTTCGGCTCTGACTAACCTGGGCGGTGTTATTTGAGGGGCACTCAGGTCGGTGGATACCCGCCGGGCCTTGTGAACGTCACCGTTCATGGAACTTCGCCTGGGAGCTGGGATAGAACCATTCAGAGTGGAGACCGGGGCAATGCTCAAATGGAAGGTCTGCGTGAGGTGCTCCTCGACGCCATCTTGCAAGTACTACGACGAGTCAAGCGCTGGAAAACTTTCTGGAAACAGAAACCTACTCTAGCCACAACCGTGATGTCGCAATCCTCTGCGTCGGGTGGCGGTGTTCCTTGCAAAACGTCATCTTCCCAGGATAGCCAAAACGGTAGCGACGGGGAAGTGTAAGAGACATGTAGGTTCGCCCGCGACGCTTGCGGATCCCAGATGCGAGGTGCCCAGCTCCATCGTAGTCCCACATATGCGACGCTGGGTGGCGATCCAGCGACTCGACGGTGGAAGGGGCGGAACGTCCAACTTCCGTCTGGCAGCTTCTTTGCGTCTATATTCCAGATGTGGTTGCCTTTTGACTTTGTCTTTTTCCCCTCTTCGTTAAAACGAGAGATGTAAGGTTGGTTCCAAAGATAGGTTCGAATCTGTGATGATCTCAGGGCGAGTCCACGCTTCGGAAGCGTCAAAGATAGGCTAACCTTTTTCATGGGAATTTTATCCTCGGGATAACCTTGCCGAGCGAGCTATCAAATCCGTCAGCTGAGGGTCGACGTCCAAGTGCCTGGATGCTTGCCTCCTCCAAGAACGCGTTGGTGAAGGCCTGTATCCGGAACTTGAACGGGCGAAAGTCGGGCGACTCGTCCAAGCGCTGCATCTTTTTGGCCATCAGGGTTTGGTGTATCAATTCCCCTTTAGCGTCTGTCGCTTCCACTGCAAGCGCGGTGAGCCAACCGAGACGACCGTCTGTGCCTGCAAGGGCTTACGATTGGAGCAGACGCTGTTCAGAAACTCGAAAAAGATGCGATCCACCTCCGCACGATACTCTTGTGGTACCTCATTTGCATGATTCGAAGGGGCAAGATTCTCCGCAGAGTTCCGTGCTAGCAACGCGGTCGGGCGGCTGCCATGGGAAACGACAGGTTGAGACGCCTGTGCCTGGGTGGAGATTCTTGGATTGTTGCCTGACGATGACTCGGGGCTCTGTGACTGAGAGACGTCACCGCCGTCAGAATCCATGTCGTTTTCCCCTTCCTGGGACGACGTGGGACTCAGTTTCGCGGATGTCGCGAGAGAGGGTTGCAGGAAATCGAGCGCTCCAGTAGCGGGAGGCATTTCGGGAAGACCGAACGCAAAAGTGCCATTGTTCGTGAACGAACCTGAACGTGATACGCGGCCAATGGGGGGGCTGATGCCGGCCCCTGCCATTGCGACGAGAGAAGATGCGGTAGCAAATGTTCCAGTTGACGAAAAAGGTAAAGGAGATAGACCGGTGCTTGTGCTGGGTATGGATTGAAAACTGATGCCATTGGTGAGTGAGTTTGTCGAAAGCGAGTGCTGATGAGTCCTTGATGGTATCGCGGGTGCATTTCCGTCGGACCACGTACTTCGAGCCGCAGCAGGGAATGCGTTCGACTGAACGGCTGTCGTAGGAGGAACGGAAACAAAGTCAGCCGAGGTCGTCGGGTTGGAAGTCACGGGAGCAGAAAACGCCAGCCCTGGAACGGATGGTGTTGGCGACAGCACGTTGAGGGGATTTTGCGGTATCAACCCGGCCGAGCTAGTGGGACGAGAAGCAGGCTCGGGGTTGGGTGGGGCAAAGGGAACGAGGGGGGCAACGGTGGCCGGCTGGAACGCAGGAGGTGTCGCCACGGGCTGTGGCATGATGTGGAGCGCGTCCTCCTGCGGCTCCATTTTCATAGCTTTGACGACGCGGTCGCCAGCCATGGACGATGCGCAACGCTTGCGGGACAGATCGGATGTGTCGGTAAGGATTTGTGAGTCGAGGACGTTGAGGTCGGGGGAGAAGTGCAAGACGTTCTGGTCCTGGCGAGCGGACGACGAGTGGGCAGCGTTGGCGAGGGATATCGAGAGGCCCGAGGCAGCGGAAAAGCGACGGGGGGAGGATCTGCGCGAGCTGGGAAGGGTGTCTGCTATCTGAGTGGCAGCGATGAGTTCTGAAACGAGAGCGATTGTCTTTCTGAGTTCGTCGATTCTGGCGTTGGCCTCGAAACCCTGGCCGAGGGAGCAGGCGGCACTCGCGGACTGGGCAGTCTGAGCAATACTGAGGGGATCTGAGCGGGCGGGGAGCCACGGTGGAAGAGGAACTTACTTCTTGAGCATGTCGCCGACGACCATGAGGTGTGGGTCGCCGGAAGGGTCTGGGGAGCTGTCCCTGGGTTCCAGACTGGGATCGAGCGCGTCTGGGGGCGGGAAGATGAAGCCGGGCTCCTGTGCGGACGGGGGGGAGAAGGCGAGATCGGAGGCAGAGTTGACGAGGGTGGTGGAGGCGGAGTCGATGGCAGACACGGGGGTCTGGAGGGACATTTGGGTGAGGGACGTGATGGGGAAGGGGGGGATCCGGGCGGGGGAGTGGGAGGAGCCGGAGGAGGAGGGGGGGTGGGGGGAGTGGGCGGGGATGTGGGCAGGAAAGTCGGCGATGAATGGGGGCGGGGGAGCGCGGTTCGGGGAGGGGACGTCGGGGGAGGCCATGTCGAGGACGAGGATTCCACCGCCAGTTTTATTCTGTCACAGGCACAACGACAGTCCCCATCAATAATTCAAAATTATATCTCCTTCCATTTCGGGTCATTTCATATAAAATTATGTAATCACACGAGTCGGTCGTCCCCTCGCCCGTTCCATGCTGCACGACGTGGCGAATCCATCAGCGCGTGTCCGTTCAGACGCTCGCTCCGTCTCCTCACATCAGTACCGTCTGCCACGCCCGGGAGATCTCGACCGATCTCGATCTCGCCGTCGATCGCTGGACATCCCATGGTCAGTATCTCAATCGCCGCATGCCTGCAATCACGCACTCGTACCGCGAAGACGTGTGTCGCTCATACCCTCTCTCACGCTCCCGGTCCCGCTCTTCGCGGGACGCTCGGTGCTCCCCGCCACGCTCTCCGGCACGCCCCGGACCACCGCCAGCTCCCCCTGATGCACCTGTCGCCGGCGGTGCCATCTTGCGCTTCTCTCGATCTTCCCGAAACTTCGCAAGCATGTTGCGCAGCTCGTGGTAGCCCAGATGCATCTATCAGACACGTGACATCACTCTCGTTCCTTCATTCCGTTATTCTGCTTACCTTGCCGCCAAAGTGGTCGGCCAGCCGCCGATCCGAGTCCAGAACGGACAGATATGCACCACAGACATCACACACTCGAAGCTTTTGATGTCCGGACGCCCCGGACGTGTCGGTCAGTTGTTGCAGCTCGCGCTGTCGCCACCTGGTCAGCGTACACCAACGCGCCACACGCCGAGTCACCCACCTCCTTTTCACCCTTTTCACTCTTGAGTGCCTCGATGGCCGCCATCTCGCGCATAGACTCGTCCACCTTGCCTTGCTCGCCTGCACGAAAATGACACCGTCAGATCCCGCTTTCGGCCCTCCGTCAAATGTGACCAACCCAGGGTCTCGATCTTCTCCGTCCCACCCTGAATTGCCAACTCAATCTCTGCAATTTCCCTCATCAAGTTGGTCGTCTTCGCGTTTTCTTCGGGCGTCTTTTCAAGTCTTCGATGCGCAGCCCTGATTCGCCTGTCACATTCATCAACGAACGCAAAGATGTTCGATTCGTATTCCATTTGAAATCGTGCGAAAACGGGGTCATTCGGACTCGCTTCACGTGCCTGCAGAAATTCGGTCTTGAGTCGCTCCGTATGCGATTTAGGACATGCGCCCAGGTCCATTTTCTACGTGGTCGCTGTCACACAGCGTCGAGCATTCTGGAATGGGTGCACCCACCGTGTTGGTGAACAAGGCGTGTGGGCAAGTTCCACACAAAAAGTTCCGGCAGACTTTTTCGTCGGACCACACCAAATTGGCGTTGGCGACGCCCATAGCTTCGGGGCCCATCATTTGCTGGGAAAGCGTCGTTGGATGCGCGCATACGTGGTGAGAAATAAAAGGTACCTCTAAGAGCTTCCTCTGCATCTCGGCGAGTCGTCCCATGTTTGCCTAAATGAACGGTGTCTTGTCAGCGATCCGGGTGATTAGGCAGGGTATTGGTGGTCGGGTTGAAAGAGCTTGTTTGTCGCTGTGTGGCAAGGGCTTCTGAATCAAACACGAATAAACAAGGGACGCGCACCATCAACTACCCCACATAGGGTCCCGAGATATACGCTTGTTCATTACACTATCGATCGTCGGAGCGAACAGATCGTGACACAGACCAGTGTGCTGTATTAGGTAGGTGTGATAGTGGCATGCACGCAAGGGGCGAGATATGTATGTAGCATGGTGATCAAATGAGGTGGTAACAAGAACGAACGATGGTGCAACGTGTGGAGAATCGTCAACGTCGAATGCGAACCTAGTTTACCTTACCACGAGCACGAGCACGGCCCCGACCGTGGCCTCGACCTCGACCCCGTCCACGGCCTCTGCCACGTTCTCTGTTTTCCGAGGCTTGCCGATTTGGATCGACGGTACCGTTCTGCATCATGACTGGCGATTCGTCCGACAATCGAGACGCTTGTGAAGCACGATGCATGCTGGCCCTGGGACGATGGGTTCCACGTCCTCTGAAATGGGAACCTCGATCAGGAGATCCACCTAGAGACTCAGTCTTGTCAGTCACAGGACTCCTCTCCTGTGCAGGGACTTTGGGCGTGGGTGGGGGCGTAAAGCCTCCATAGCTCATCAGAAGATTTTGTATTTCCGTATACTTCACGTTGTCATTATCCATCTTCTTCAGCAATGCCTGTTTGCCCTCCAGGGACGTGACCACCGTCCAGATGGTACCAATGTCCTGGCTCGTTGCGAGGCTCCTATCAAGAATCATCCACACGACCTCAGGTTCGGCGGACGCCAATGCGACGGAAAGAAGCGACTTGGGCGGTGGAAGGTCATAGATAGCATTATGATCCTCCTGCTTCGGGTCATATGACTCGAAGAAGTACTTGAGAATCAGGACATGGCCATGCTGCAGAGCAACGTGAAATGCCGAAAGACCAGAAGAATTACGTTCTTCAGGATCAGCACCTATGGGGAAAGCGTCAAGATTGGCTGTGAACGGTCATTAAAAATGCGTGGCTCACTGTGGGCGTCCAGCCACTCGATCAAGTCGGCATCACCATTCTGAGCAGCGATGTGTGAGAGCGTCTCAAGCGGGTCTTCCGGTTGTACTGCGACGTAATTTTCGCAGCCCATCTTGATTTCCCCGCCGGCAGCATCGACCTCGTCCTCCCAGACACCCTTCTTGACCTTGGAAGCGTCTCCGGCGCGTGCAGCAGCAAATGTGGCCGACCGCAAGGTTTGGACACGTTGCCGCTGGAGCTGTGCGGTCTCTGCGGCCTTTTTGCGCTGAGTCTCAGCCTCTGCTTTCTTGGAAGCCGCTTTAGCCCTTTGCCGTTCCTCAGCCTCTTTACGTTCTATTTCGGTAGATCAGCACTTCATGTGACGTGAAAACGACACCGGCACACCTTTTTCGCGCATACGAGCTTCGAACGCCTTGCGGTCTGCCTTTTGCTGGGTCCTGCGGGCTTCTGCCTGCTCTCTCTCTTCTCTCATACGGTTTAGGCGAGCATGGTATTCCTCACGGGTCTCGGGTGCTTTTCGAAACCTGCGGCGGTGGGGATCTCCTGCAGGTGGCGGGCGGCGTCAATAGTCAGTCGAGATGTGCGTGACTTGAAGAGAAGGGGCATACGGGTACGAGCGTAGCCATGCCCAGTGCGACCCCTGAATACCTCTTCGAAAACGAACCTGATGGACAGATAGATCGTGGGGTAAGCCGGGCTGCGGCAAGATCGAAACGCCTACCGGAAGAACCTGAGTCGTTCCTCGTCTTCCTCGTCGTCCGGATCGTAAAAGTAGAACTCGCCCTCGTTGTCGTAGTCATCGTAGTCGTAGTCGAAGTCGTCCTCGCTGTCACACGAGTGAGCGTACGGACAATAGGGGAGTGGCTCAGAGTGTTTTTGAAGCGCGGTGTACGCCTCGCTGATCTGCTGGAACTGGGCGGTGGCCCCCGCGTTTCCGGGATTCTTGTCTGGATGCGTGCGGAGGGCCAGCTATGGGACGCGGTCGGCGCCACGCAGCGCGACTGAGAGGCGAACCCACCTGTTTGTACGCCGATCGGACCTGATCCATCGAGGCCCCCTATGCGAGCGTCAGCATGCGACGCTGGACGGATCGCGGTGTATTCGCACCTGCTCGAGGCCGAGGACGGCGTAGGCGTCGCTGACGACGGACTGCTTGACCATGGCTGGCACAAGAAAAATTGAAAGGCGACGACGCGGACTGGCGGGCGCGGTACTAAATTAGCCACAACATAGCCGGGGACCCTTGTACGCGTTTTGCCGGGCGCGTCTCACCACCACACCCTCGTCCACCCCGCCAATGTCCCCGCCGACGGAGCTCTCCGTACTCGCCACCATCTTCGGCGACAAGTGCGTCGTGTGCTTTTTCGCAAGGTCCCGGAGCTGACCAGCGCAGCCCGTATTTCCAAGCCGGTTTCGGGCTCATGGTAACTGTCGTCCCCGCAGCGTGCCCTTGTTCTTCTCACCGATCTCCTCGCAGGGTGTCGGCGTGGGCCTCACAGCGCTTCGTCAGGGCCTCGTCCTAGGGTCCACCGCGTTCCGTCGCCGCATGCTCGTTTCCCTCGAGATGAACAACAAGGACCACGCTTATGAATGGTTCCTGACATGGATGGCCCACTCGTCACAGAAACGCGCCACACATGCCTGGCTGCGTAGTCATCAGTTGAGTGTGGAGACGGCGTTTGAGAAAAGGAGCAACGGAAGCTCCTCGGCGTTATTCAGGCTCGTTGCGGGTCCCGGAGTACATTGGTTCAACTATCACGGTGCATGGATACAGGTCTGTCCTCGGACCAAACCCGGTGGCCCACCAGGCTGACCAACCGTTCTAAAGATGAAACGGGAACGTGAAACCCGTTCAATGCAACTCATGTCCGGAACTCCATGGGAGACTGTGACTTTGACGACCCTTTCACGCGATAGGCATATCTTCCCACAACTCCTTGCGGAGGCCCGGGATCTTGCCCTGAAAGGTCAAGAAGGTAAACTCGTCATTCGTACCGCATGGGGCATCGAGTGGAAGCAATTCGGACATCCCAGGAGGAAGCGTCCGTTGCACAGCGTCGTACTAGACATGGGTGTGAGCGATAAAATCGAACAGGACGTTCGTGCCTTCTTGGGGCGACGACAGTGGTACGCCGATCGAGGTATGTGCTGCTTACCGCCAGAGTCGCCAATGTTCAAGCCGGCACCCAGGTATACCCTACCGGCGCGGGTACCTTCTCCATGGACCTCCTGGATCTGGAAAGACATCGTTTATTCAGGCACTCGCCGGTTCACTGTCTTACGATATCTGCCTTTTGAACCTCTCCGAACGCGGTCTTGCTGATGATAAACTGATACACCTTTTGTCCAACGCTCCGGAACGTAGTTTCATTCTCATAGAAGATGTGGATGCAGCTTTCAATAAGCGAGTACTGACTAGCGAAGACGGGTGAGTCTTTCTCGACATTGGGAACACGCGTGTAGACCCCCCGATAGGTATCAGTCCTCGGTCACGTTCTCTGGCTTTCTGAATGCTCTTGATGGAGTCGCATCGGGAGAGGAACGAATCGTATTCATGACGACGAATCACTTGGAAAAACTCGACCCAGCACTCATCCGACCTGGTCGCGTCGACCTCAGCGTGCTCGTCGATGATGCCTCCCCGACTCAGGCGAAGACACTATTCACTCGCTTTTACGGCGAAAGCGATGGGGCATCCAAAGAGGATATCGAGGGCATGGGCCAACAACTGCGGGACCTTACGATGGCGGAGATGCGTCAGGACCGCCGGATAAGTATGGCTGCTTTGCAAGGTCTATTCATCCGGAGCGGCGCCCAGGAGGCCGTTGCCGAGTGCCGGAAGCTGTTTGTTGACAGACGGACGTGACAGACAGCTGGTTCTTATATAGATGTACATGCATGTCCACGCGTACTGTCGACTTGGACAGGATATATCAAAAGACAGGCTTCCGCTTCCGTCCCGTGTATTTCGAGTCCCGAGGGACGCCCTCCTTCCCCCTTTGACGGTACAACTATGAGGGAAGGGAGATCGGTACAAGGCGAGAGTGTGGACTGACGAACTCACCTCCTTCTTTTTCAATATCCAATCTCTGTCTTTGAGAGACTTCCGCTTCCCGCTACGATCGCGTTTCCTTTCCTTTTCCCTTCTCCTTTCAAAATGTGCTTGATCGCCCTCCGTCTCCAGACCGTCTGGCAACTCTTGTTGTTGTCCACCTCCACCGCTACCGACGAACAGACACAAGAACACCTTTTTCGCCTTTTTGGAGTTTGGATAATCTACGACGACACCGCCGCCGAAGCCTGCTTTTTGTGCTATGGAAGTGATGAGCTGGATCTGATCGTCCGAAGACGGGTAAAACTGCAACACGGCCCTCGAAGGATTCCGTAGCGCAGAATAGAGCGTCGTGAAGAACCTGTTCAGGCGGTGCGGCGGCGACGACGTCGGGTGGGACGTCTCCGCGTTCAACAGCCACTGAAGGACGGAAATGCTGCAGCGACGGATCGTCCAACCGGTTCGTGAACGTGAGCGAAGAAAGAGCGTCACCTGATCGCGCCGTCGAAGCTCCCCGGGCGGAACCCGAGTCCCTGACCGATGTCTTGAAGGAACAGGTCGCCGTCCACTTCGCGTTCCAGGGCGACCTCTGCCACGGGGGGTCAGGACGCGGGCCCCCGAGTTTCGGTGGCGGACTCACCGAGCATGCTGGGGGCGACGTCGAGCCCGGCCCAGACGTACCCTTGCTCGTCGAGGATCTCCCCCGAGAGTCCGGACCCGCATCCGATGTCGAGCAGGAAGGCGGGTTGATCGGGCGGGAGATTGAGCAACTCGAGCGCACGATAGGTCATGTCTGCCTGGATCTGCTGATTACGCGTGCTTGATGGGCCCGTCGAAGGTTCTGTTTCGGTGCAGGGAAAGGACGACTCACTTCGTGGTGTATTTTTTGGCCTCGGCATCGCCGTAGTACTGGTGGTAGGTGAGGAATGCACGCGTTTTTGGAGGTGGGACACTCGACGTACGATTTCAGGTGGGGCTTGAAGCTCTGGTCTTGACATGAATCTCTAGACCGATAACCTGCAGGCATACGACATTAAGTGAAAACCGAGCACGTGATCTATATCTACATCGCCGGCGATGGCGACGACGAGCAAGCAATACAAGGCCATTGGCGAAGACGTTTGGAAGAGCCGCACCGAGAAAACCGTGCGCCACGGCTTGCCGATCTTTGACGTCCTCAGCTGACTTTGGCGACAGAATGCCGAACTGTTCGCGCTCACGTACGGCGCACTCGTCGTGCAGTTGATCCAAGACTACGAGGACTATGCCGAGGTCAACAAACAGCTCGAGAAGATGGGGTACAACATAGGGACGCGATTGATCGAAGATTTCCTGGCGAGGAGCTCCCTCGGTCGGTGCGCGGACTTCAGAGAAGTCGGGGAGGTCGTGGCCAAGGGGCGTATCCTCGCGCTTGCTCGAGAGCACTCGGTTCACGCTGCGTCGTCCCCAGATCGGCTTCAAATCGTTCCTGAACATCACGCCAGCGGTCACGCATGCCGCACCACCGTCAAGACCCAGCAGCACCCAGCAACTGGGCACCGTAGCTGGAATGTCGTTCGTGCTCACTTTGGATGAGAATCCTCTGGCAGAGTTTGTCGAACTGCCGGAAGAGGCTCTCGAGGGCGGTCTGTGGTTTAGCAACGTGCTGTGCGGTGTGCTCAGAGGGGCTCTAGAGATGGTGCGCAGCGACGACCGCCCAACAGACGCGTCGTACACCTGACTATTTCGTAGGTGCAGATGCAGGTTCAGGCGGAATTTTTGTCAGACGCGCTACGAGGGGACGAAAGCACGGAAATCCGTGTCACGTTGTTGAAATACCTGGAGGAAGAAGTGCCCGTAGGCGACGATTAGACTCGCTTTATTTCTAGAGCCGATGACACTGCGTAAGAGGTCCGTCCTAATGCGCATCTAATCCCACACGTTTGAAACTCTGAGCAATATCTCGACGACGGATATAGTACTGTATCTCAGCCAAACCGGTTGACCCTGTTGAGCTTCCTGGCCGTCTTGGCGTTCGACTGGGTGTTTTGTCCCCTGACGGGCAGACCCATCGCGTGTCTCTTGCCCACATAACTTCCGATCATCCTCAAGTGAGCGATGTTGTCCTTTACGACGCGCCTCGCCTCCGACTCGATCTTGAGGCTCTTCAGCGGGTCTGGGGGGCCGGCCACCGAGGCCTCGAGCGTTTTTCGCCGAATGTCCTCTACGGGCGTGGAGACAGGGGGAGGTTTGTACTTGAAGTCCGCGAGGGGCATGCGGCGGAGTGGAGGCGCAGTGGAAGGGGAGGCGAGGAAGGAGGCGAGCTCGGTGACCTGGGTCGCGGTGAGGTCCCGTATCTTTTGGCGGTCGTGGATCTGCAGTCGTGCGCAGAGTCGGTGGGCGGTCTTGTTTCCGACGCCGTAGAACGTAGTTAGTGCTTGCTGGCGGGAAAAGTCAGCAGGAAAGCGCGGCGCTGCTGGACACGCGGACGCACCCTTGCATATCGCAGGTCGGGCAGAAGCACTCCGAGGACGTGTACCATCGTTGCGCGTGAGCAGCAATTTTGACACTCCGCACATTGACGACCGACCATGTCTACCAGCAAGGCAGAAGGTCGTCGTCAGGACGACCTCGTCAAGCAGCGTCTTCAGAACCGCGAGGAGTACGAACGACAGAAACAACACCTCATCAACGAAACCGAAAAATCGCGTCCTTCGGTGAACAAGTTCGTCGGGCAAAATGACTCGATGGAAGACACCCTCAAGAACAACACAATCGGCCTCGTCCATCTGGAGGACTTCCAGCAGAGAAGGAAGGCGCTCGAAGAGGCCAAGGCGCGCGAGGCAGCGCGTACCAGCGAGCTCAAGTAAGTCGATGTTTCCGTCGCTTCTATGGCACGGTCCAACACGTAAGGAAGGGTCGCTGATAGTACGTGGAGGATTTGTTTAGAGAGGAGACAAAGAAAGTGAAGAAACGCAAGAAGGCAAAGTCGACGCTGTCTTTCGCCATGGACGACGAAGAAGGCGAAGCGTCCTCTCGCCAAACATCGGACGCCGGGAACGGTGAACCTGCGGCGAAGCGCACAAAGTTCGGCAAGAACCCAAACGTTGACACGTCTTTCCTCCCTGACCGCGAGCGCGAAGAAGAAGAGAGACGGGAAAGAGAGCGTCTTCGTCAAGAGTGGCTTCGGAAGCAGGAGGAACTCAAGACAGAGGAGATCGAGATCACATACTCGTATTGGGATGGTAGCGGGCATAGGAAATCTGTCGTCGTACGTCCTCAGATTCACCATACAAAGCAACCTTCTGAAGAATTCTCAAGTGCAAAAAAGGGGACACCATTAGCACCTTCTTGGAAAAGTGTCGACAGCAGTTTCCCGAGCTTCGGGGAGTCAACGTTGACAACTTGATGTATGTCAAAGTAGGTATTCTTTCATCCTCGATTGACCTAAACTAATCTGTCCCGCTCACGAAGGAGGATCTTATAATACCTGGGGTAGGTGGTCCTCTCACGTCAGATACAGTGATGCTGAGATCGCTCTAGCATTATACTTTCTATGACTTCATTGTCAACAAAGCCCGTGGAAAGTCGGGACCCCTCTTCAATTTTGACGTTCACGACGATGTCCGTCTCCTTGCCGACGCAACGAAGGAGAAGGATGAGTCTCACGCTGGAAAAGTTGTGGAACGCAGCTGGTACCAGAGGAACAAACACATCTTCCCGGCGTCACGATGGGAGGTAAGTAAGACGACTCATCAATTTTCGCCATGCTGACAGGTACGTGGAACCCTAGATATACGACCCAGAGAGGGATTATGGAAAGTACACGATCGCTTGATCCTGGTAGTCGTTGGCCATAAGTGTAACTCTACGTCGTTACTTGATTGTGCCAGTTCTGAACGTGTGTGCTCGAGTATGTGTATCTAAGGCAAAACCTCGGATAAGAAAAAGAAGTGCCAGGACCGTGGATCGAACACGGGACCTCCAGAATCCGTGGAACTTCAGTCTGTTGCTCTCCCAGCTGAGCTATCCCGGCGGCGGTTACTTGGCATTCAAATAGCCTATCGCGATCCCACCAAAGCTTTGACCCATCAATCAGCTATAAAAAGGTATTAAAAACCGGGGAGTCGTGCTTCTACACATCCCTCTACGACCATGTCCACTCGAATTACCTTTGGCACCATTTCCGAGCCCTATTCCTTGTCATCCGCAGTATACTTCGCCGGCCTGAGTGAGTCGCAGAAGCCCCTCGAGGACCACGAGACACCACGCGCTCGCGAGCAGCGCCCCTCAAATCCCGGACTTGCAAGCCACTCCGCACCCCGCGTCGACGCGCACCCTGACGCGTCGAGAGCAACACAATGCTGGCGAAAGAACCTCGGCGACCACCTTGCAGGGGTATTCAGGCGGCCCGACTTGGACGACGTGGTGGCGCGCGCGTTGCGTATCGTCGAACCCATATCGCGCACCAAGGTTCGTGCCCTCGCGGAGGTCGTGTGCACGCAGTGGACGCACATACAATATCAGTACAAAGACGTCGACGCCCGCGCCCCGGAGATCGTCGCACTCGTTTCCAAGATGGCCGACCACCTCGGACGACTGTCTGTCCACGCCCACAAGGACTTTTTGGACGCCCTCGACGCCGTTTGCGTGGCGGGACTGAAGCGGACGTGGGACTGGGTACTGGTCTTGATGCGTCCTCGCCGTCGCTCGCTGATACTTTTCGTAGTACTTTGGAGTGGTGAGTCGCGGAATCTCGCCCACGTACCGCACGAACTTGTTCATGCGCGTGATGGCTGCGGTCGCGATGAGCACCCGCTTGTTTCACGGTGGTTTACTTCGACACGACGCTGTACTAGATAGTTTCGGGCACTTCGCCAGGATGTCGCCCCACCCGGACGCCATCGCTATTGTATACGCTATTCTGCACCGGCTTGGACCCGAGTTTGCCCTGGAGCGAACTGGACGGTATTTCATCCAGCGGCTTCTCTGTGACCTGCCCTCCACTGCGAACCGCTTGCCTGCCGACCCCCTCTGTCAGCAGGTGCGTCCTGTCTTGTTCTTGCGTCGCAAACAATGTTCATACAAAATGTAACCAAGGTATCTGCGATCAAAAAACTTGTGGAAGAGTGGCAGAACCCGACCCGAGTTACGCTGTACGAAACCTATCCAAAAGGGAACCACTGAATTCATGGTCACCACTCACAGTTGTGAATGGTATTTCTTGCGTATATGTTGATATGCCCAATTTGTCTTGTATTATGAGTTTAAGCTGCTATGATACACTTGAAGTGAGGGTCTAATATGAGTTGTGAACCGGTGGGTTGGGTGGCTTCCTGCTCGCCATCGAGCCATGAGTGTGTCAGTCAGGTAGGAATGTGGGTCTGGATTGTTGGACGGATGAGCGTTCAGGGTAAGTGGTCGATATAATGTGAGGTGATATCGAAAAAAGTCCACAAGAGTCCGTGTGTGGTGATGCTTCGTACCGCACTTACACCGAGTCCCCGATAAATCCGTGCGATTCCAGCTAGCACTGGCTTGGGGTCTTTCGGGTCAGGACCTAACGATGTGCATGAGCGAAATTTTCTAGAAGACGAGAACAGGTTCTAGTGTACCCCGTACAAGCCGGCGGAGAGTCTCCCATACTCCTCTCGGCGGTATGCCGGACAAGGCACGTTGTTGGATCTTAGTCTTGACCCTGTTACAGATATCGTGAAGGTTAGTTAGGCAGCGGCGGGGTTGCGAACGAACTCACACATCAAGGGGGTAAATCAATGCCCAAGAAGTGACACCAGCAAATGAACCGCATACAAAGGGAATGAGAGAAACGGGTATCGGTGCCCAATGGGGCGTCGGGCCTTGTTCTCCTGAACGCTGTCGGCCTAAAAGATGACGCAAGGCATCGTACTCGAAAAAGTATAATGCTGTACCGGCCGTATCGCGCACTGCATGAGGATAGGAGATATGAGTGCTCAGTACAACGTCGAGTATGCGCACGGACCAAAGTGTAAACGAAAACCGATGTAGAGACCGGATAGGCCGTTCGACCTGAAAATATCGCGAACGGCTTCCAGGGTACCCGGCGGCTTTGCCAACTGGATTCCCTTGCTTGAAGCAATGCTGTACTCGAGCTGCCTGCGGACCTGGAGGATTAGATGTCAGGATAAGAGTGTCAGTCCAATGTCTGGATTTTACTTTGACAAGTTCGAATGCTATTGAAAGCGTGATTTGATACAGTCAGAAGTTAAAGAAGACAGCCACGCACGAGCGCTTCCAAAGGAGATTAAGGAACCGGATAGTGCACCACTGATGCCGCCAGCGACCGCTGCGTCAGAAACCCTGTTCCGAGAAAAATAACCGTGGTCGCGACAATACTCTTTCGTGTCACTGTATATTGTAAAAGAAGCAGCACCTTCAGGATACTCAGCGAGAAGCTATATACCAGACACGAAGGTACTCACGGACGAACGATATCGTGACAAGAGGAATCCATAATCCACGATAGAACCCTTTCACGCCCTCCTCCTGGTACACTAGCCCTGCTAGTTTGGGAACAGAGACTCGTGTCTTGGTGGTCTGCAACCTTGACTTCAGCGAGTCCAGCTGAGACGATTGGGATGAGACAATGTTGGTTCCCGGAGGCACACGTGAACGTACCGGATACCCTGCGATTGTTGATATATAGCTGGCAGTGAGAGCACATACTACGGACTTGTTTCCTGTGTGCCAGGGTTTCGATCGGAAGAAGGCAGCATTAATCACGAGGAAGCATACGTTTCAGAGCATCGTTTAATGCCGTACTATCGAACCAAGGATTGTGGGGCGTCCTGTCGGAAGAATGAGCATGTCGTCTGCAAAAAGCCAATGACATGCCTCGTTCCATCCATGGAGCACAGGTCAAGGCTGGACCAGCTGTACAGTCTAGTCTCGTGCGCCTTGCGCGTCGACTAATGAGGTCTTGCCAGACGGTGTTGTTCGCGAGTCTTGTGGGCTCCGGGAGGAAGAAGCGCGCTGGCAAGGGATAGGGTACGCCGAGCCTCTACTCTATTTGAGAGCTTCGCGCCTCTGGTAACGGCGCTGAAACCAACTTGCCTAATTTGGTTCGGCCTCTAATTCGCTTACTATAATCACGTTTCTTTATCCCTCAAACGTTTCACCTTAATCACTACGTAGCAGACACTGGTAGATCACCATCATCAAAACCCTCCTGCCCGTTTCTTGCCCTGTTTCTTTCCTGCGGCTGGTCGACCACCAAAAGGACCAGGGAGCACCTGCGTGCTCATCATCGGCTCTTGCGAGAACGCCTTCGTGCCTGATTCGAACGGCTGTGAGTGGGTTCGCTGTACAACCTGGCTCTGGATCGGAGGCGATTGTTCGACAGTCTGGACCACAGAAGGTTGTGTGGTGACCACAGCAGGAGGTCGCTGCGGTGGTATCTGTTTTTTCTGAATCATCGGCGGTGCAGCAGGTGGCTTTCTGTACTGTGGAATAGGCTGTCGGTCTAAATCCGCAATACCGTAGGGATCCCGGTACGTGTAGTTGTTCGGATCTGTTCCCAATTCCCACTCAGCTAGCAAAAGTCGCACCCCAAGCGGACTTGATTCCTGTTCGCCGTCCAGGCTCTTGTCCGTGAAGTGATCAGCACCTAACTTGCGAATTGGGCGGAGGTATCCAAATCTGATCTCAGGAGGTTCTTCGTCGTAGGATATCTCCAGAGGGTGCCCCATGGTGTCTGTTGCTGCCCTACCCGCGGCAAAAGAGGGGGGTTTCGATATTTGTCTCGCAGAGTACACGTCATTTGATAGGACCAGGTCAAGAACTAACTGTTCGCGGGCTTCCGTCTCGCGCTGCACAGAATGGTCGTGCCCTGACGTGAGGTTCAGCTCCTTCAGATGCTCGTTCAAAGCGTCACATTTAGTAGAATGGCGATTGAGAGCAGGAATTAAGGTATCCTGGATGTTGTAGTGCCACTGTGCAACACCAGCGAGCTTCTGGATGTCGATTTGACCGTGCAGCAAAGCGAGCAATGCTTGCTTCGGGTTGATGTTGGCACCAGCGAAGAAGTCAATGCGCGAGGTGTCAATCCCACGCCCGACACTGGATACCACATCGTACCTTTCGATAACCATAAGTCAACAACTAGCAGGACAAAAAGGAAGAAGCATCTCACGTAGTCAACATATTCTCACCAAGTCCCATAGTTTCCTGCAAAACGTCGGGCAGTTGTGCCACTGTTTCTTCGGATATATCCTGATCCATCTTATCTCCACCTGCAATCGCAAACATATCTGCGCCGATCATGAGAATACTGGTAGGACACTGCTGTAGGACAAAAAAAAACGGACTTTCATAGGCACCACGAAGGTTTACTTCTGTATAATGTCTTTCTGCTGCTGAGCCGAAGTCAATGCGCGATTGAAGGGCTTGTTTTTCAAGGGCATGGACACTCCGATCCCAATTATGAGTGATGTGACGCTCTTGGGTAGGTTCTGGCTGGTCTTCGTCAGGCGTCACAAAGCGGATATCTTGCCGGTGGATGCTTCCACGTTGAGAGAGACTAAAGAATGCCAATTCCACATTCGAGGGCAATCCAACGATCGCATGACCATCATACGCGGTGAACATCGGTTGATTGTGAGGCAAGGATAATGGAACGGAGTCGCAATGAAAAAGGCCATCAGAGCCCCTGCTAGCATCATACAAGGTAACCAAACCGTTCCTCTTGGAAGTTAATAGTGAGAGGGAGGCTTGAATCCCTGTTTAGTGCACCTCCTGCGGGCGAAGAGAGAAACGCACCACCACTGATGTTGGCTGTTAGCACTCTGAGAGTCCGATCGAAGTCCCGGTAGTGTTTATAGCTTAATAAAGGTCGTCTTCGAAAGCGATCATCAAGCCATAACACGTCAGAAGTGGTGGTAATCCGACTGATATAGTCATGCATCGGACTCTCAAAAGATGTTACGAGTGTGCTTTGGTGCTCGAGAGAGAATAAATCGACTGAGCCCATTGACTGCAAGCTTGCAATGAGAGATTTTCCACCGATGGAGATGGTGCGTACCCTTAGGTCAAAATGCTTGACGACTTTACAGGACGCGAGAAAGCATTCGTCGTTCCGCCTGGTGACACCAAGTTGAAAAAAGTGGTCTCCATCATTGTCTTCGTGAGCCCCTCGAATCACTTGCCTAGTCGAACAAATAAATAAGCAACGCGATAGAAGCCGTGATCATAACATACATTGCCTTGCCTCCGTGATATGTGTTGCATTTGAAAACCGTTCCACTTCGATTGACTACGACAATGTCGGGGCCAGAAGCCAGGATCCTGGAGTCCGCGATTGGAACGTCCCCGGTGTCAGACCTTGTGATGTCAAGTTCTCTCTTGACTTTCGAGTATTTTAGGCGGAGGAGACAAGACGAAGTGTAGGTGCGGATCAGTAAGGCACTGGATGGCGCGGCAATCCACTCCGGTGGTTCCACTGCGGATGAGATGTGCAGAACCGGGGTCTCGAACGCAAAGGACGGTGAACCAGCAGGATTGAACACCGCACTTCCCGAACCGTCCGGACTGAATCTAGAGATGTCTGAAAGGAACGTAAGAATCTAGTTCGAATTCTGGGTGTATACGCTCACTGAGTCCCCTGCCAAGCTCACCCATTGGGAATACGACGGTTGATTCGTTTTGGGTATGATGAGAAGGTAGACACTCTAACAGATTTCCGAGGAAAGGACTGAAGGCATTTAAATCACGCGTTTCCCTAGCGTCCGCTTCCAGTGCACTACCCAGCAGCTCGCCAGGGAAGTCAGCATCCGGAAAGTAGGTGCGGAGATACTGTATCTAGACCATACCGTATCGGTCAGTCATGCTAAAATTCATGAAGGCGGATTCTCACTCCTTTCTCTACTCGCTGGCGGTCGGAATGGGTGTGTATGTTGACCTGCGGAGGACGTGTCTCGGGGAACACCTTTGTCGGCTTGCCCAAGGGCAACCATCTCTGATCTAGAAGACGAATCAGCACGTCGTGACACTCACAAAAAATCCACGAACCGTGTGTTGTATCCACAACACTGCTCCATCGCACTCGGCCATCCTTTGCGATCAACGTAGTCCTGCCGATCGACCCGCGCTCTAAATGAGGCCACTGCCAGAAGCTGGACTCTAGACCATGTTCTTTTTGTTTGTCGATTTCATCAGGCTTGTCCCTTGTCTGTGGTATGTCATGTTTTTCATGTCCTGGCCAATGCTCCATGCCATAGATCTGAGCATCAATGCGAGGTGACTTGTAGCGTGGGCCCGGCGTTCTTGCCTGATTTGGGATACCAGAAAAGGAAACACCGCGAAGGAAAGTTTGCAGCAAAACTTGTGTGCTGGCGTGGACCATCGATGCTCAGACCCTGGACGTTCTCGCACAATCCATGGAAAATCCTACGGCAATGCAGGGAACTTCATAACACGGTCGCCAGACTTGCACAGGCCGATGCGTCGAACTCCACGACTCCGAAATGGACAGCCGACTCGATTCGAACGGGGCTCATAGCGAGAAAGCGGGGAATGACCGTCATGTGGGACAACAACGGAGTACGCGTTCCCGTGACCGTTCTCCAGGTACGTGTCGAGACTTGTCGCGAGCTCGCCACTAAGCATGCTGTAGCTCGAGAATTGTCAAGTGACGGCCAACGTCGTGTACAAACGACCGGATCAGACCGAGTACCATGCCGTTCAACTAGGCGCGTCCGACCGACCGAGTAGAACGACGACGCATCAAATGAAGGGTCATTTCCGAAGAGCAAAAGTACCTCCAAAGTACATTGTGAAGGAATTTCCGGTTACGCCCGACGCGCATATTCCTGTCGGTAAGTCTTCGTATTCTTGCCCAATACGATAGATTCACGCTTGCACTTTGTAAGGTACCACCCTGTCAGCAATTCATTTTGTCCCTGGGCAATACGTGGATGTCGTAGCAAACTCGTACGGCCCTAGTCTGACAAGAACCTGCCGTTTCGCTAATTCACTTGTCCAGTATTGGCAAAGGGTTCCAGGGCACCATGAAACGCTGGAACTTTAAAGGTCTGCGAGCAAGTCATGGTGTGTCCATATCGCATCGTTCTGCTGGAGCCACCGGAGCTCATCAGGTTTGTGATATCCACAATTCGTCAGAAACTGGCGTGGCTTAACGTTTATCAAGGATCCTGGTCGTGTTTGGCCCGGTAAAAAGATGGCAGGTCGACTCGGCGGCGAACGCGTCACCGTTCAAAACCTCGCCGTAATGCGAGTGGATAGCCAGCTTGATCTAATCTTCCTCAAAGGTGCCATTCCTGGCATTGATGATGCACAGGTCCTCATTCGCGACGCCAAGAAGAAACAGGTTAGCGTGGCAAAGGCCCACCAAGCCAGGGGGGAGTACGAAAAGGTGTTGCCAAAAGGCGTGGATGATCTTCCGTTCCCGGCTGGCACAAAGGATATGGCAAGGAGCATCCCTGTGATCATTGAGGCACCATCCAAGCGCATCACCAGTCCTTTTGTCCCTAGGGAGTAGACTATGCACCTCATCGTGGCGCCCCTTGTATCTCGTTTTCGCAGTGTATGTGCCATCTACACGAAGGTTCTTAACCCTGATGCCGAGTGGTAGGCAGTGCTGCCTGCTCTGAGTGCTACTGAAATCCATAGAAATTGTAAGTTATCTCCGACGCAAACACCATGTCGAATATCTTTGCTGTATCCTTGATCGACTCATCTAGCTATGTACGTTGCCTCTAATAAATTGCTCTCGAACGAGTACGGAAGCAAACCCCCTGCGCGAGACTTACTCGGATATCCGCCCACCGCAAGTTTGTTTCCCCGGTTATCGTGACATAGTCGCTTAGTGCCTTCGCCGTGGCCCGGTCCAGCATAGGGTAGCAATATTGAATTTGCCTCTCAGGAGAAATCAGCGTCAGTTACGCTCGGAGGCTAGATTGCACAGGTCTCCAAAAAACAAAAAAAAAAACGAGTGTTTGTCACTTCTGCGCGGTCAAGTATCAGCTAATTTGCGTATTTCGATGACTTCATCTGCAAGACAGAATCATAGCAACTCGTTTTCATCCGCTCCGTCCCACATGGTACTAGATGACCGCGTCACACATTACGCAACACTGGCATGATACCCTGTACCAGGAGGTGCATGGCAAAGCACGGCGAGCAGAGCTAAATTAGCTTCCGAGCTTCAGAAGGCGGAGACGAATAGTTATAGCTACGTATGCACTAGCAAAAAATTTCAATGGGCTTCTTTCGCACCACATGTCAAGTCTGGAGGATGACAGTAAGGGGAGATGACAATAATAGACGAGATAACGCACGACCGTGAAGAACACGTAACCTAGACATCAGTCTGCTGTACACGTTGACGACCCTCGAGGACTGGCGGTGCAGGCCATGACATGTGGAACGCAAGATGGCCACGGTGCGGTTCGTCTGCTCGTACTTTCCAGGCACTCAGAAGCTAGTAGACCGTCGATCCTATACGGAAAATGATCTAGCAGACGAGCATCTGGATGAGCGGAGATAAATTCGCATCACAGATTTCCGAGTTTCTATTCTTTATCATCATGGGCTCCACATGATTGAATAACGAGGCAATGGCAAAATTGGAACTGGCCTAGATGATAACGATAGCTGTCGAGATCGGCGGGTCTTGGATCAAGTATGAGTTGATAGGAATCGGAAAGGCACGTGTTGTTGGATAAGTATCACTAATGCCAATGGCTGCTCGGAGTACGAGAATAATCCAAGACCATTCAGCGTACATAGGATACGACAACGATCAGGATGAGAGGAGCTTCATATCGATAGCGTCCTTCGTAAGACTCTCCGCTCCGTCCTTGATTTCAATGACCTTGGATATGTCCGCCTGAAAATAGACCTTGGTCGGGATTTAACAAGATTAATCTGTGAATGCTATACGCACGACATTCTGGAAATCGAGAAATGCGCTCGCGTACAAGGTCATGAGTTTGATTTCGGATGAAGAAGGCATCCAATTGACAAGGACCAATGGGAAGGAGGTTCTTCCATCGTTGTGTTTAAGCTCGTAGGAGAGCACGACATATCTTGGTGAGTTCTCGGGGAGTTCTGTCAAAGATCCTTCAATGGCACCCGTCCGCACGCATGATGAATTCGATCAGAATACCTTCAGCAAGCTCCTCTATAGTGACATTGTCGAACTGTTCTTGCTCCTCCATGACGAGTTTCGCCTTGTCGATCTTAACTATGAGCGCAGCACTTCCTTGGCTCCGCCTCGCGAAACGGAATTTGCGGAGGGAATCCTTGAGGGCTTGAGGTATATCAACTGTGCGCGACTCATCGCCTTGCCTTAGATGCAGCTCTGTGAGCCTTGCGTTGAGCTCACCATCGTAGATAGCAAGAGAAGATGTCGTATTCGGACAAGCTTACACGAGCATGTATGTAAATTGGCGTTACTCGGGACAATGTGTAAAGTAATTAGTCTAGTACACTCTTCCTGACCATGACTTCCTGGCAGGCGAGAAGCGGTGGGGGCGCCCTCCGTCCAGACGATCGCAGACGCTCTCATTCAACCCACGAGCACACTGCCCTGCTCGGCTCCCAGTCCGAACAGACCCATTATCCTCTGTCCCAGGAAGAGCAGGAGGAAGAACACGCTCGTGAGGTCTCGTCCTGGAAGGAACTTCCCTGGTGGAGAAGGCCCTCCCCGTATTGGTCTGTCCTTGCGGGCTTCCGCGCGGTTTTGACTCACGTTGGCAATTACAAGGCTCGTGATTGGTACATTCTTCAATTCCATTGGATTCTCTGCTCTACTTGCCCCGAAGGTAGCCTTGCTCACGGCTCTTGCATGTCGTGTTCACAGACCGGAATATGTCGTGGACGACCACTCCTTGCAATTCTTTGTATACCCCTCGGCACACAGCCTGGTATCAATTAACGCAGTTCATACTCCAATTCTCTATGTTCTTGATGGCAGAGAAATCTCCACTTTCCTTCCAAATTACACGTATACCTCATCATCAGGCTATACCAAGAATGAATCTGATCCCCAACAAATGTGTGCCTCGGATCCGGTCGTGCAAGCTGTTGTTGCAAGACTCAATGCAGGTTCGCGCCGAACACACACTTTTTCATCTCTCTAAGCCTGCTTTCAGTATTTGCTACCTGCATCGGAGTTCTCAGCTGCATCACAGGTGCCTGGTGGGGGTCCGTAAGTGTTGTTGTGTGGAAGCTTGGCCGATTGTTCAGCTCAGGACATCCCCAGTTATCCGATCGTTATGGACGACGGACTGTGCTCTTCATATCTTTACTCGGCCTCGTCGTGACTGAACTTTCTTATGTCGTCACTGCATGGTTCTTGGACGTATTACCTGGCGGATACTGGTTCCCTTTGGTTGGTTACTTGACAGAAGGAATGGTCGGAAGTGAGTCCTTTGTGTAACAAGTTTCGCTCGTGTGTGTAATGCTTGTCGCGCATAGGTATGGCAAGTGGAGTGGCGACCACTCATGCATACATAGCAGACACAACCGACTCGTCCACAAGGTCAGCTGGCTCAATGTCTACTGGTCTTCATGTTTGAAATTGCTATTCATTAGATCGCGGTATTTCTCGCTTTTGCTCGGTATGATGTTTACGGGCGTAGCTGTTGGGCCTGCCATTGGTGGTCTCCTCATACGCTCAACGGCGACTATACTGTCCGTTTTCTATTTCGCCATTGTTTTACATAGCATTTACACAGCTCTTATTCTCCTCATCATTCCGGAACCACTGACTCGCGCGCGAGCGCGGGCTGCACGTCTGCGGCGCAAACAAGAAATAGCAAACAAAGCGTTGAGCGGTCGCGCTTGCGATTTCTTTTTGGAATTTCTCAAACCGCTCATCCTCTTACTGCCCCAGCGAACTTGGGATGACAACCCCCTTCAACACCGAATGAGGGATTGGAGCCTACTCTTTCTTGCTATTGCCTACGCAATTGTCACGAGTTCGCTAGTAGGTGCTACCACGATATTTGAAATTTGATTGCTCGATATCGCCATACAGGGTGCTCTCTCCTACAAATTCCAATATGTGGCGGCGCAATTCAAATGGACCGCAGAAATTGTAGGTCTCCGGTACCTCACTGGTTGATTCACTTGGTGAACTTTATTATACACTAGGCAAGCTACTACGTCTCATTTCTCGGTACTACTCGCGCGCTATTTTTGGCGGTCGTTTTGCCCTGTAGGGGTCCTGCTTTTGCTGCGGAACGTTGTGCTTAAATTCCGCGCAGTCGTTATCAGATACTTCAAACCCCCTCCTGTCCAGCTCCCCTCGACCGCAGATGAACCTCTTCGAGGCACTGTTGGCTCTTCTCCGTCCCGTGATACCAGTTCACTTTCTGGCGCACATTCCTCGGAACGGTTGCCTGCTTCTCGCTCCCCTGTCTTTGATCTCATATTAGCACGTGTCTCTGTGGAGTTGGACTTCGTATCATTCCTGGGCATGACGGTCGCAAGTACAGGCACGCTCTTCGCGCTGGCGAGTGTCATCGGCGCGTTTGGGGCAGGGTTCTCTCCTGCTGTGCATGCGCTTGCGCTCGATATCTACGCAAGCCGTCATCCTCAGGACCGGGGGCAAGTCGGCAAACTTTTTGGCGCATTGAGTGTTCTACAGGCCCTCTGGTGCGTCCTCGATCTGATCTCGGGCGCGTCTGTTGACTAGGTTGTGTCGTCGGCTCGTGACAGCGCCCAGATTATTAGTCCGACGTTGTACGGATTCATCTATTCCAACACGGTGAGGGAATTCCCGCAAGCCATCATGCTCGTGTCGACGTGCACGTCAATGCTCGCGCTTATTTTCCTCATGTGTGTGCGTACTCCCGCGGCACCTGCTGGCGATGGGGTTGTGCCTGGAGGTGTGAATGAACAAGGTAGTAGCCAAGGCATTGCGGGTCACACGACCCCCGAGGTTTCAGCTGCCATGGAGACTGATGTAGTTGAAGGGCGTTAATGGAGAAGGTCGTCCATTAGGCTTTTGTGTGCGTTTTTTCGGGACTCCCCAGTCGGTACATACAGAGTGTCTGTTACGAAAGATAAAATATGGGGTAATAACAGCTTCAAGAGTTCATGCTGATGCACAGAACCAGAAAACCCCGAAAAATATGTCTGAAAATCATGCAGTTCGTGGGATTCATGCAGTATCCGCGATCGTTGCGGCTCCGTTTCCGTTCAACGAGCCCCACCACCCTCGTCCGAGCCACTTCCAACTTGCATAGACACACAAGAAGTTGAAGACGCCGACGGCGGTGGAACCTGCACCGACAGTGATGAGGAGCCACCACACATAGCCGACGATGCGATCCAGTGTGCGGCCGATGTATTTCTTGACGGTTGCCAAGGGGTCCGGTGTCGGGGTGTACATTGAGGGCAGACAAAGATGGGGAGGAGTCGAAGGCGAAGTTGCCTCTGTGGATGGCGAGGGAGTAGGCGAACTGGCGGACGCCGGAAGAAGAAGGAGGGAGACCACCGGTTTCTACAGAAACATGCGAATATGAGTGGGGCGCATCGCAGGCAACAGATGCGTTGAAGCTTACATGATCCGACGTGACATAGGATGGGATGGACGTGTACAAAACGTTTGTAATCTCTGATTTTTCAGGAACAGTCGAGGAGTCGGTATACGTCGTATACATAATTCTGTCCGTCCACGAAGGTGTTCGCTTCGTGCTGAAACAAGGAAACGTGTCAGCATGGGCAGCAATGCACTGGGATGAAGAAACAGGATGGAGAAACCAGCGCACTTGTACTTGTCAACTTCTCCAAGCACGCATTTGTACGTGCATTTGAACGCCCAGAAGGGGCCCTCCCGTAAGCTGACGAACGCGCGTCCCACGCGACGCTCGTTGATGAGCTGGTCGTACTCTTTCAGAGTCTCTCGCGTTTTCTCGTCGGTAAGCATGGAGAGCGCCTCTTCTCCGCGAGATGCCGTGTGGAGTGGGTGTGAAGGGGGTATCGATACGCGGAAATTGAGGTCCCCGAAAAAAAAGAGGTGGGATGTAGCGTACATGGTCGAGGTCGGTTCATTAGCAAACGAAGACGAAGGCGAAAACAGAAGCGTCCGGACGATGTGATGATAATCGGCTATCCTCTGTTTGAGGTGTGTCTCGTGGGCGGTAAGATGGGCACAGACGAAACTACGCGAGCCGGGTGAGGATTGGAGAACAAGATGAATAAACATACTGACGTGAAGACCTCGCCGGCTTTCGAACCGCGGTCAGCGACGCGGAACCTTATGCCTACGGCACCCTTGTTACCCATATATGCGGGTCCGCTGCCAGTCCACTGAGTCTGCACGTCGCATACGTGGCGGGCAACTGCGTCGTCTTTGGCATACACGAGTAGCGCAACACCAACGTTGACGACCTTGGCGACAAGAGAATATGACTCCTTGTTCGGCGCATGAGCTTCTATCTGAGAGCGGATGTGCGCATCCTTCTCGTCTATGACTGACTGGGAGCGTCCAGCGACTGTGGTGGTCACGAGACATATGTCAGACCCATGCTCGCACACATGCAGGAGACGTACGTCCAAGATGGAGCGGGAGTAGCTCTTGGAAGCCAATGGCGACAATGTCTGGTGCTCTCTGCTCCTTGGAGAGGAAAGAGGAGACCTGAAACGTGGGAGCAAGCCAATCGACGAGATTCTGAGGAAGCCCTGCTCCGCCTTGTAGGTTGGTGTTGTAAGAACCGATTTGCACAAGGAGTCGTTCGTTGGCGCCAGCTGCCATACTAAAGACAGCCTGAGTGATTGGTTGCACAACCGCAAGAGCCCGTGAGCCAGTGGCTTACCGGCCTAGTGAACTCGATCCAGTAGTGTGGTGGAACTCGGATCACCCTTCCACGGCCCGGTCAAATGCTCCGCATAAAACAAACGACCACGAGCTCCAAATCCTACTGGAGCTTCCGCCACCGGTGCTCATTCCGGACGTTGCTGATCGCATCAGCAATCTTGAGAGTCGGTCTCATTCTGTATAGCGAGTGGCACGATGCTCGGTCCACCGTAAAGTACACAGACGTCGATTACCGCGTCTTCAGTGACGCAGTACGATTCCTGTTTCATTCCAGCAAAGACAACGTTGCTCAAGGCCCGTTGACGAAGAAATTCGGCCTGAATGTTGGAAAGTGTGTCACTCTTTGTTCTCGTGTTGCGCTGATGAAAAATACGCCATACCTCTCTAGTCCATACACTCGCGAGACCTACCGATATACGCCTCTGCTGGCAGCCCTCTTACTCCCGAACGAGCTTATTCACCAGTCTTTTGGAAAATACCTTTTTGCGGGTTGCGACCTTGTCAACGGGGTGCTCATATACCAATTGGTTGTGAGCTCGATTCTCTCACAGTCAACACGGGTGCCAGCCAGCGATGGTGCGAAGCCGCTCGACGAGCGACCCCAGAGCAAGGATGAAGAAAACATATGTACCGCCGACACGACAGCCTGGGGCACTTTTCTCGGTGCAACACACCTGCTGAACCCACTCGTATTCAGCATCTCCACGCGCGGTTCCTCGGAATCAATACTTTGTACCCTCGTTCTTCTCTCGCTCTATTCTGCCCTCCGTGGTCGATGGGACTCTGCCGCTGTCATGCTGGGCATCAGCACCCATTGGAAAATCTACCCCGTCATCTACGGCGTGAGCTGTGTCAGCGCTATCGCAGCTGAGACACAACCGACCTCTGGCTGGGGTTTTGCCTTTGCGAGGTCGCTCGTGTGCACGCGCACGCTTCGTTTCGGGGTCCTCAGCGCGGGCACGTTTTTCGTCCTCGGCGCGTCCTGCTACGCCATGTACGTTCCCGTTCCCTTACTGTCCCGCTACCGAGATTCGCGGCTTATCGTGGTATCGATCGCAGATGGGGACGTCCGTTCTTACACGAGGCCTATCTATACCACGCGGACCGCCTCGACCATCGGCACAACTTTTCGCCCTACTTTTATCTTACGTATCTCACCTACCCCGGACATTCCGGCTTGCCTGACGAGCCCATGCTGTCGCTAGTGCGTCGTCTGCTGCGCTCGCCCCTCACGAGCCTCGTTCCACAGCTCTCATTGTCGCTCGGTACGGGCGTGTTGCTTGGCCGACGAGCGCGGGACCTTCCGTTTGCGTGGTTCGTGCAGACGTTCGTCTTCGTGCTGTTCAACCGGGTGTGCACTTCGCAATACTTTTTATGGTACACGCTCTTCCTTCCCCTGCTAGTACCACGTGTGCGATTCTCATGGTGGATATGGTGGAGCGCCGTCATCTGGGCGGGCGTGCAGGGGATTTGGCTCGCCGAGGCTTACAAGCTCGAGTTCCTGGGGGAAGGCGTGTTCTTCGGTCTTTGGTTGAGAAGTTTGCTCTACGTCAGCGGCCATGCATGGGTGCTTGGAAACATCATGAAGGAGTATGCTTCGGGTAAAATGCAATAACCAGTAGAAGCTACATCACTTCCTGCACATTATCACTCTTATCTTAACTTCGGGGAAGGTTCATTACTTCGAGAACCTGTTATATAAATAGGAATCTAAGAGCTACACGCCTCAGGTGGAGAACTTCCCGCGCGAAATGGCATGAATTAGACGAAAACTGCGTATCTCTGAGAATGTTCGGGACGAGAGCATGGGTAGGTAGCGTAGTAATAATGACCATCACCGGATTCCTCCTCAGCGGGCCCCATTATATCTAATAAACACGTCAGCAAGACGATCAAAGGAAGAATGTCAAGCGTACGTATTGAGAGATCCACCGGAAACCTAAATCGAGTCGTGTAAACAGAGGGGATCGAGTGGGAAGTAAGGAAACACACCCTCGCCGTAACCTTGCCTCTGGACAACCGAGCACATGAACAGTTCGATTGGACGGATGTCGTTGAGTGGTACCTTACCCTAATGCGGTTGCGGAGTCAAACATGCTTCATGTAGTCAGAGGTACAAACCAACCTTGCCCGTCGTTTGGTAAAGTCCAAGGTGATGTCTAAGTTCCTCTTCGCTCACAGCACCGAGTGCGTCGATCTTGTTTCCGAGAACGAGGAAGGGAACCTTGGCGAGTTCCTCGATGGAGAGCAACGCGTCAAGCTCCGCCTTTGACTCAGCGAAACGTTCGTAGTCGGCGGAGTCAACTAAGAAGACGATACCGTCGACCTCCGGGAAGTAGTCGCGCCAGAGGCGGCGGGCTACGGGGAGATTGCAACGAATACGTAAGGGAAAAAAGAATGAAGAATGAGCGATGTACCCTGTTGGTGTCCTCCGAGATCGTAAGTGGTGAACTTGACGTTGCCGATGGCCAGCTCCTCCGAAGCTAAGGGATACGTCAGACCCAAAAGGCATATAGCGGATGCCGCACTCACTGGGATGGAGTGTGGGCTGTAGAGTAGCCAGTCTGTCGTTCTTGAGCATGTGCAAAAGGGTCTGTGGGCAACATAAAGAAGTTAGATGTACGGTGTGCCGAACTGAGTGATGTAGCCACAAACAGTCTTTCCAGCATTATCGAGACCGAGGAAGAGGATTTTTGCGTTCTTGTGCAACAGACCTAGGTTGGAGGAATAAACTGAGTATGCGTGGCCACCGGAACGGTTGGTTGATGGGCGTACCGAGCTGTGCGAGGACATCCCAGAACCAGTTGATGATGAACATGGTGTGGTCGTCGAGGATAGAGAACGTCGAAATCGAAAGCTAACTTGGAATTGGAAGGCGTGACATGACACGTATTTGTCACAAATGTTACTTGTCACACAGGAAGTCTACCGTAACATGTAGGAAGGGTCTGACGCCCACTGCACCACGAAGAAAAGAATGCGTGTGCTCTTAATCCCAACCAGCTTCCGTCTCCGCATGACCGAATCGCCGCGCACTTCCTGGGAGTCGGATCGAACGGGCACTGTCTAATGGCTGCGTTGGTGGAAACGAACAAGAACGTCTCGATCATTTTATGCGATTTGCGTGTTTGGTCGTGTTTACTTTGAGAGCTTGTCCAACCGCTCTCTGAGGTCGTCGAGCCCTTCGTTGCCCGACTCTTCCTTGGCCTCTCCAACCTTGACCCACGTCGACAGAAATTCGACGTCCCCTCCCTCCCATTCGCTGAATTTAAATGTCCCACCCGTAGCACCACTACATTCCAACCCACCCATCTCCGTTGCCTCCCCCTCAGCCCCGAGGCTCTCCACCTCGACACCACCGGACTGCGAAGCCCTCCTTTTTTCAAGTTCGCGTTCGAGGACAGTGCGGACTCGGGTGATGGCGGCTTCGCTTACCGAACTAGACGAAGCACCGACTTTTAAAAGATCTGTCTTGTGTGCGAGAATGAGTAGTGTCGGCGTAGAACGCGTCGGCGGGAGGGACGTTATCGCATGCAACACATGATGCAAGTGTCTGGTCAGCAACAGTCAGCAATGCGCCAGCTCCCGAGCAACACATCGACGAAGCGTACTCGGCAACCACGGGACCGTTGCGTGAGACCGTGCTGCAGTCAACGATAAATGCAACAGCCTTGGCGTCTTGGAGATAGTCCCGAAACTGGTCCCTTATTCGGGGATGTCCAGGCACGTCGATCACTTGCAGCTGGGTGGTTGACAGCACCATGTGGACCGAATTGGTCTGCAACGACGTATGCGACGGCAACGTTTGCTTGTATGCCAACTGATCTTTTCCATCGTCAAAAATGTACAATGTCGGACACGCACGGTGCACTGACATTCGACAATATGGCAGTTTTTCCGGAGTCGGGGGGACCGACTAGCAGGAGAGCATTGCCTCTGGATTTCGTTTTTCCCCGAGCATATGATACGACTGGGTTGAGTCAGCCTTGCATTTAATCAGACATTCGATGAGACGGACCGACGAGAAGAATCAGAGCTACTGCGAAAGACAGAAGCGCGAGGTTGGCAGTGGAGAGGCTACCGACGAGTGGTGAAATTTCAGGTGTAGCTGCAGTCACGGTCTCATTACGATGGCTATCCATAGACGAGACGAAGTAGATTCGGCAGTTCGGTATGTACCAAAGTTGGAACGACTGTTTTTGCACGGGGGGTGACGGAAGCAGATCTTCAAACAAGTGTAAACAGAATAGCGGAAGGCCTTGGTAAACACATGACAACAACAGGAACGTTGCGAAAGAACATCATACCGGTCACCCGCTGATAAGATGGGCACAGATGACCTCAAACCAGGGGCCAAATGACCGCAAGAAATCACTAACTGATGCGACAAATTCATTCAAAGGGTCAGCAGAATCGGCGTTCACGGGCCGTTTTATGTTTTCCTCGGCCTCCGGATCCATTAACACAAACCCCCTGCGATGCTTTCTCGCTGTAGGTCGCCGCTGCCTTATTCTCGGCTTGGCCGCATGCGAGGCGGCACCAATCTTTTGTGTCGTTAATGAATAAAAGTACAGCTTATCACGATCAACTAGAAGCTCACTGGTCTGTTTGACCGCACTTTAGCAACCTCTCGGAGAGGTTGTCCAGTCTTCTCCTAGAAGTACGTAAACTTCGGCTTCGTCTTTCTCCGCGATCCGACAGAGAACTCACCGAATGCGCGAAGCGCTTGTGGATAGGAATGTTAGATAGCGTCCCTGGCTGTTGGGCCCAAGAGGCTCGAGTGGCCCGAGACACGTTCCGGTAAGGATGACGGCGAGCACGCTCTTTACGCCTTCCATACAGATAGAGCTCGAGATAAGACATCACTGGCCACAAGTACGGATACTTCTGGGCGATGGTAGGGTCGGATATTTTGATCTTGAACGTGAGTCACGATGGCGTGCAACTCGAAATGAGGGCCGATCACCCACCTCATCAAGAAAGAGTCGGAATGCAGCTGGGTCCTGCTCATCGATGGGGACGGTGCCACTGTAATCCAGATATCTTACTGCATTAGCTCTGACGATTGTCTACAGCCAGAAGATATTTGTCCGCCGTCAAAGGATGGGAAAGCATGAACGTACTGCGAAATTGCGAAAGTCTACGGGTGACATCTGCGTCTCGTGAAAGAGAGCCTTGACGTCATTGAAGATAATGTCGGGCATATCGACTCGTTTGATACCAGTACCTTTGGTCATCGTTGGCCCAGCCTGTGGTGGATTCATAATAACTGAAGATCGAGTGTCCTTTAAACTGCGATGGTGTTTGTTTGTGAGGATTTCCTGTCTGGGTTCAGCGATGTTGAAGATTGCTTGATAAAACAAGCCTGTCAATGAGGGAGACACGAGTTCGATTGATACGACACATGAAGCAGAATACGGTGCACATGTGTAGATTAGAATATCTATCACGCTGGGCGAGATGTTCGTCGGGCGACCATAGAGGTTACCTCTGACGCTTTCATTTATAAAATATACAGGCTCTTCTTTTTGTCGTCCTTTTGTGTGGCAAGCCGTCCTAGGCCATGCCTCATGCTCATGACGCGGTCGGCTAAAGACACGACCACGTTTTCATATTCCATCCAGAAAGCAAAGGGCTCACTTGACGCCTTGCAGCTCTGGAACATCGACGGCAATCATCTTCCACATAGCTTACCGGGCTTTGGACCTTTTCCACGGAGGCACTTTCTGGAGCGAACCTCGAGCCCCGCATCTATGAAGCATACCGCGTAATGTCACCCAGGCTGGCTCGGAGCCTGACATGGTTTCAAACACTCAACCACGCTGTCTGGCAAAACTACCGCGGTCAACGCGGGCAGTGACAGAGTCTACCTCCGCAGACCATGAGGCATGCTTGCCAGACGACCCCGTGTTTGTCAGAGGATAAAAACTTACCCTCCAGGTAACGGCCACTTCGCTGGGTGTAGCATGCAGAACGAGGGGACGGTTCAACGGAAGTAGCGATGCAATTGCGCGTGAATCGTAATGCAAACTATTCGGCAAGCCCATAGGGGGTCAGCCTGAGGAAGTCAACATTGAATAACGTCAAAGAAGACCCACTCGGCGGTGACGCGTGGCGACCGGCCAACTTGGCAATTTGAATATTCTTCCGAAGGTGAATGGCCCTCAAAATTTGCGATTGAAGTTCGCACGTCCTACGGAGTTCAAGTTGCCTGCAACAACGGAAAGCTTCAAAGGAAACGTTTGACATTGAGCGACTCGGTTAGCGCGGATTTTCAAAAGTATCCAAGTCCTTGATTAATCGCCCAAATCAACCAGCGAGTAAATCTATTTGTTGAAACGGACTAACTCGAAGAGCTCTTATGAGTGAATGTGGGATTTGTATCAAGTAGCTCATACGTGAAACTGGCATCTAAACGAATCCATCCCCCCAAGTGACTACCCACTCAGGAGTTGGGAACAGATGCCCCCAATGCAGTAGCTGAGTGACCGAAAGAAAGAACTAGAAGCGACAGGAGCAGCCATGGAAGCGGCTCGAACGACGTTGCATGGCGCAGCAGTGGGACCACTGTTGGCAGAGCATCCGCTACTTTCATCGACCGACCAATCCGCCACAAGGGGCCCCCTTTCGTAGCGGTTTCTCGCCCCAGACCCTTTGCGGCTTGTCCTCCGATACGTAGTTCGAATGATTGGCGACTTCGGTCATGTTAACAAACAGATGTGTAAGATATACGGCGTGAAGCTTACTGGGCCATCACATTCGATTTCCGAGATCTCTCTGAGAGATCTCCCAGTCTTCTCCTACATAGCAGCAAGTTATATCCACCTCTGCAGCAGGACGGAAGACGTACGGATTTCGCAAAGCGCATCCAAATAGGGATGCGATACAGACGTCTGCATCGAACAATGCGTGTTGCCCTTTCATGAGGATTACGGAAATAGTAGGTTCTCCTTCGGCCGTCTAAATATAACTTGAGATAGGCAAGCACAGGCCATAAGTAAGGATATCTTCTGGCAATCATGGGGTTGGCTTTTTTGACCTTGGATGTGCATCACATTCTGGAGGTCACAAGGACTAAGATTGATCACAAACCTCGTCAAGAAAGAGTCGGAATGCAGCCGGGTCCTGGTCCTCGATAGAAGCTGGACCGTCGGTATCCAGGTATATTACTGCATTGAATCTCACGCTGCCCTACAAGAAAAGAAAAGCATCTAGCATGGCGATCGAGAAGTGAGCTCACTGTGATGATGGTGAACTCCTTGTCCGACATCCCCGTACGATGGAAAAGATCGCTGACAGAGAGGATCGCGCGTTCTGGCATACCAATCGTGGCCATGGTTGTAAGAGCCATCGGGACTACGACTCCTTTTATTTCCTGGAGTGTTTGTTTGTCCATCATCGAAAAGTTTCCTACGCAAGTTCAATAATGCTAAAGATTGCTCGATAAAACACGCTCGTCAATCCGGAAGGCGCGAGTTTAATCGATACGACACACGAAAAAGGTACGGTGTACATGTGCGGATAAAACGTATATTGTTTAGCAGAATCGATCACTACGTGGAAATCGAGCTCGTAGTTCATTGGGCAGCGGAGAACATACCTCTTAAGCTTTGATCTACGATCCAGCAGAGCCTCTGCCAGGCGGCCTTCTTTCTGAGCACGTTTCAGCTAAACGACGATGTGACTCTTCCGACTGGTGTGTAAAGATATCAAGGCCCACCTCTTTCTTATCTTCCCTGGACGTGACAGACCGTCCTGCGCCCCATGTCTGATGCAGTCGGCTAGATGCAACCACGTTTTGATATTCTCTCTGGAAAGTCACCGAAGTGAGACTCACTTGACACTCGCCTCATCGATGACGGTCATCTCCGACCCAGCCTCCCGTTTCTTCTGCTCCTCATGGACCTCTTTCTTGTACTTGCTTTGGATTTTGACCCAAAACCGCTCCCTGAAACCTACTTCTTCAGAGTCACCCCGCAGTTGCAGAGTGCCTCCTGCAACTTCGTCTACGCTGAGATAGGTTTCATACACGTTCATAAATGCGACCATGCCGTCTGGCAAAACTACCGGGGTCCACTCCTCTTCTGGACCACGGGCTTCCCTGTTTGCCGAGACGATCCCATGCTTGTCACAGGATAAAAACTTCCCCTCCCCGGTTCCCGTGCGGAGATTGATGGTGGGGGAGCCAGCGACACGCGTTGTGACCCATACCTGTGCAACCTCCGTTGGCTCGCGATCGAGCAACGTGGTTGGTTCGGATGTGCCCTCCTTGTCAAGGGGGTGCAAGATAATCTTGTTTCGCGTTGAGTCGAAATTCACGGAGATAGGGGAGGGATCCGAGGGGTGCATGAGGAACGTAGGGCCGCGTATTTCGGCTGGGGCCTCCGGAAGGACCCAAGTGTCAGGGGCATCCTCTTCCTCGACGCGTCGCTGTTTGCTGAAGCTGCTCTCATCATCGTCCCTTTTCCGTTTCTTCTTCACCTTCTCCCCTTTGAACTTCAGTTTGGTTGGGCGTACCTTGTCGGTAGACATGTAACAAAGCAATATGATCGTCACTGCAACTGTGGGACCCGGCAAGCTCCGAGGTACAAACTTTGGACCAAACAATTCGGTCCACAGTAGTACTACGAACCCGCCGACACCGTCACCGACGACCTCAAGATCAAGATGAAGTACAACCCTGGTCAGTCTGCTCTTTGTCTACGCTCTCGTTATGTACATCGCTTTCTGTGCGAAAATACCGATACTTTTCGATGGATGGCAGGGTATAGGCTGGATGGACTGACGGATTGGCGCATCGAGGTACTCATCACTACTTACAGACGTTTCTTCCTCGCGGCGCAAGGCCCGCAAGGCGCACTTCAGCGCTCCTTCATCCATCCGCCGCAAGATCATGTCTTCGCCTCTCTCGAAGGAACTGCGGGGAAAACATAACGTGCGTCGACTTCACCTTGCCCAAGCCCGCCGCGCTTCATGTGCAATCAGGCACGGTCACTACCGATTCGTAAGGAGGACGAGGTCAGAATCGTGCGCGGAAAGTATAAAGGTCGGGAAGGAAAGGTCACGCAAGTATACCGCAAGAAGTGGGTTATTTACGTCGACCGTGTACAACGCGACAAGTCGAACGGCGCAACGGCCCCCATCGGTATTCACCCCTCCAAAGTCGTCATCATCAACATCAAGCTCGACAAAGACAGGTGTCTATCTGATCGTGACCTCTTTTGGCTCCATCGTCTGAGCGTTTTTACAGACGGGCAATCCTGGACCGTAAGAACCGAAAGGAAACCCAAAATGACGACGTGGAGATGGTTGACGTATGTCATCGGTCCCTAATGAATTGCTTATTTGACTTACCTTCGACAAGTGAATTGCCTGATATTTTCCTTTCCTCACTGCACGTAAAACCACCCTGTATCTATGTGACACTTCATGCACATGATATGCACCATGACCACGGCGCTCTTGAGTCAACCGGTGCCATTACATATAATGGCAGAGCAAGCGCTCAGTGTCGTCGCGCGCATCGCGAAATATGTACTTCTGAGTGTACGAAACACTGTTGGGATGAGTCAAAAAATGACGTCTTCATCCTTGGTGCTTAGCAAGTCTACGGTAGGCTCTCCCGCCTCTGCCTCCGGTTCCGCCTCTGCAATTCCTTCAGCCGCATCCTGCCCAACAGCGTCCTCTTGCACGACTACTTCGGTTACAGCAATTTCGACTCCAGGCGCCGTTACCGTGCTGTCAGGCTGAGTCTCATCGGTCTTGACTGGCACCACTGGCTGCTTGCCAGCACTTGGTGTAGTCCTTTTTGCTGCATCGGCGATTGCTGCTTGCCTCTTCTTCTTTCCCTGTACCTTCTTTAATCTATTGGCGATTGAGTTATCTTGTTCCCGCCTGACATAATATGATTTGGAACTCGCCTGAAGAACTCCTCGCGATCCATTTCATCCAATTCACTTAAAATATACTTGATCGTGTTATCGAGTCTTGGGATGATGACGTGCTCGATAGCGTTCACGCGGCGGTTCGTGGCTCGAATGACTTCGTCGAGGATTATGAATGCCGTCTGGAGTGATGCAAGCTCCACGAGCGTCTCGAGCGCTTTGGCATAAACTTCTTTCGCCCGTAGGACCTGTTGTCCCCCACGTCCGAGACCCGTGAGGTTGAAATCTAACAAAAGATGGGAAAAGAGAGAGGAGTCAAATCAACCTCCAACTCGAAAGCGACTGAGGGAAAGACACACCCGAGCCCGAAACACGATCGACCTCAAACGCTGGCAAAAGCACCCCAGAGACGTTCTCCTGCGTTGCTTTGACGCGGAAGGTCGCCAGTTTTGCTTGCTCTTGCACGAGGTAGGCGATATCGCCCGTGGTATACGTGACTTCGGCCATCGAGAACGACGCGAGCTGCATCACACGTCCCATCTTTCGTTTCGCCTGCAAGTAGTTTCAGGCGGGTCAGTCATGAAAGAGGCAGGGTATACTCGGCGCACCTCGTCCACTTTCTTGAGGATCGCTCTGAATCGCGTAGTGAGGGCATCGCGCTTCTTGGCGAGTAAGGAGTGCCCCGTCTCAGCGCCTTTGAGACGGAGCTTCATGTTCGTCAGTGCCATCCGCGTGGCAAAGACGTTCTCGCGAGGCCCTGCACCGGACATGGTCACTGAATGATCGCACCTAGAAGACAACAGTCGATGTAGAGTGAGCCCAAACTGGCTCCGAGCCGAACTTGAGTTGACGCACAAATCGGGCTATTGGGTATGGCCGGGGTAGCTCAGCTGGGAGAGCAACAGACTGAAGTTCTGGAGGTCCCGTGTTCAATCCACGGTCCTGGCATCTGTTTTTATTGTCTCACCATACTGCCCATGCAAGTAGTTGCTTTGGTGTCATGACATGCGTACTTCATGTTCAGGTCGTGCGCATGAACATCACTAAAAGTCGTCGTTGCTCATCTCATTATCTAGTTTGTACGTAGTCATCGATCTTCAAGAGTAAAGAAACGGTTTCCGTCGCCAACTCTATCGCGCTGGTGGAAACTAGCAAAGGCTGTACCACATCTTCTTCCAGAATGTTGGAAATCAGCCCCTGAATGAATCATCAAAAACAATCTTGGTTATCATTCAACGCCAACTCACAGTCCGAACATTGATGCCTGCATTGCGATCACCGAGGGCATGTCGATTGCGCAGCTCGGTGACGATCGCAATGGGATTTAGACCCGCATTTTCTGCGAGAGTAGTGGGAATGACTTCTAATGCGTCTGCATATCCTTGGAAGCAGTACGCCTCCATGCCTTTCAACGACTGGGCGTATTGTGCAAGGAGGCGAGAAACGTGAATTTCAGGTGAGCCACCGCCACAAATGAGTGCACTGGGACAAAACCATAAAATATACTTCGCCTCAACACACCACTAAGTGGTCATACCGTTTCTTAACGATGCAACGCACGACACAGAGCGCATCGTGCAGACTGCGCTCGCACTCCTCGACAACGAGGTTGTTGCCACCCATTGCGAGAATGCTGACAGTGCGGCCCCTGTTCTTGACACCAGTGATTTTGACGACCTTGGCCCCAGCTTGCGACGTTTCCTCGACTAGGTCAGCATATCCGAGCTTGTCTTCTGTGAACGCCTCGATATCCGCAATTGGCTTGCATCCCAGGCTCTTTGAGAGGAAGTCGATTTCGTCACGCTCGACGTCCTTGACAGCAAGAATATTGAGACGCTTCAGGAAATTGAGGGAGGTGTCGTCTACAGCATCCCGTAGGATAGACTTTTGAATGAGAAGAACGTTGCAGTTTGCTTTTTTGATCTTCTTGCATATATTGAGCAGGTATTGGCGACTTTCTTTGATAACCTTGTCCATTTGGCGGTAGTCGTTGATGACGACGGTGTTGTCCATCTGTGTATTGAACAGAATGAATATCGTATATCCGAAAATGCAGAGGGCTCACATCGGGTTTTGGTGCGCTAAGTTGGAATTGGATGAGACCGATCTTGGCCTTTTCAATGCGAGTTGGGCCACCAGCGGAGACAATAACATTTTGGTTCAAAACAACACCATCCACGAGCTCGGTGTCCTCGATCGTACCGCCGACTTTTTTTACTATCCTGATGTCTCTCAGGTCGACACTTGAAGACTGAGGTGTCACGAGACGAGTGACAGCCGCAACAGCAATAGGCGCAAGAGTCGAAGAGTATTGAGAGACGATCTGCATGAAAAGAATAAGATCACGTCACATTGGTGAGAAGCAACGCACCTTGGAGTTTAACGACGTGCTGGCTGCTCGAAGTAGATTGGTTTTATCGTTCAAGTCGACTGGAATTGATACCTCGGACAAGTACTCGACAGCTTTAACGGATGCCTTGAGAAAAGATTCTGCGACGATCGTCGGGTGGATTCCCTTCAGAAGCAGCTTTTCTGCTGCACCAAGGAGACTGCCCGCCAAAACAACCACAGAAGTTGTGCCGTCGCCTGCCTCTACATCCTGAGCAGCCGACAAGTCAACAAGCTGTATGGACAGTGAATTGTTTGTCTCAGAGTTACTTGACGCGTGAAGTTACCATTTTAGCAGCGGGGTGCAGTGCTTGGATGCTTCGCAGGATTGTCGCCCCGTCGTTGGTGATAATTACTTCCCCTTTGGAAGTTTGGATCTATAACTCTAATCAGCATCCATGAAAAACCTCGGGAGAGATCGACAAGTCGATACCATCTTGTCCATTCCTCTTGGCCCGAGTGATGTACGAACAGCATCACTGATGGCTGCGAGATAGCAGTCAACCGACCAGTACGGAACTGGAACTACAAACATACCTTTGGCAGCAACCATGTTGGACATGCGCAGCTCCATGGGCTTGCCCTGCAGACGCGTTCCATGAGGCTCAACGCCGAGTCGAGAGCGTCACGCAACCTTACCTTGTCGTTGAAGGCTGCATTAGAGCCAGACCGTGCGGCTGGCGCGGATGATGCTGGTGCCGCTTTTGTGGCCATTAATATTATTCCGATCGGACGTGGCGGATGGGCTATCGAGGACTTGTAGGAACTTGAACTGGCAGCCAGAGGCTAATCGACGCGCCCCTTCTCGATTTGGATACACGGCCTTTGCCGTAAAAGGAGCATTGCGTATGCTCTACCCAACACAACGCGAAATCCACCTTATTCTCTAACCGCATTCTTCATGGATTTCGTGAGTGTTACCTTCTAGAGCGTTTCAGTTTTTTGATAGAGACATTAGTTTGGCAATCAGAATGGTTTCGGCGGGCCAGCAGGGTTGTTTGCCCAGCTCGCGCAGTAGGTCATTGTTACACGTTATTGTATTGGGATCTCACTCGTCGACCATCGCAGGGGGCTCGGCGGTCCACTTGGCCGTGCGCCTGCCAGGTCCTACGATGAGTATTTAAAGGCGTACAGCGTAGCCATGCTTCCCGGCAGGGAGCGAGAGAATCTGTCCTATGGCGGCAAGAGTATGTTTTACGTCTGCACATCCATCCCCCGACTGACTTCAATCCGAAGTTGTCATGCCACCTTCCGCACTTGCCCATCTAACAAGCCTGGACCTCGAGTCGCCTTGGATGTTCCAGCTTCGTAACCCTTCCAATTCTGCAGCGTCAACGCATGCGGGTGTCTTGGAGTTCATCGCGGAAGAAGGGGTTGTACACCTTCCATACTGGATGATGAAGACTCTTCGGCTCGAAGAAGGCGATCCTATCAGAATCACCGGTACCGAACTCCCGAAGGGCAAGTTCGTGAAGCTACAGCCTCAAACTGTCCACTTCCTCGAGATCTCCGATCCCAAAGCCGTGTATGTCCGATTGTGCGCTGTAATTTATTGCATGTAACTGACGTGTCAACAGTCTAGAACAGGCGTTGCGCAACTTTTCCGCTCTTACGCAGGGTGATATCATTGAAATAAGTTACAACTCGATGATATTCGGCTTTCTTGTGATGGAGGCTACGCCAGGAGGGTCGGGAATATGTGTTCTTGACACAGATCTCGAGGTCGATTTCGCTCCACCTGTTGGTTATGTAGAAAAGGAACGACCCAGAGCGCCTCCTCCGGCAACCATGGCCTCGAAGCTCAAAATCGATCTCAACTCGTCGTCACCCGGATCCTCTCGACCTTCGTCATCTTTGGCGGGTGGTTTCGTCGCTGGCGGAGCCCCCACAGTGAGCAAGGATGGTGACCACTGGGAAAGTTTCAAAGGAAAGGGCGAAACCCTCGCAGGCCGGAAGACGAAAGGAAAGGGAATCAGTCATCGTGGCGTAGAGGAGGTTTCCGATGACAGCAGAATCAGACGCACTGAGTTTGTTTAGCCAGTTTTTGATGCGGTACTCCTCTGACGTCTTTCTCGTCCAGCAAGCATAAAGTGGTCACAAGCGACATGTTGGAATCTGAAGTCAAGGTTCCCGCAGCGCTGAATATTCCGTTTGGAAAGTTGTTCTTCGGTTTCAACGTCGTTCCATATGTGCCCCCGGAACCCGAACAACCGAGCTCTCCCACCCTTTCCCACACGCCTGTGCGTGTCATACTCGACACTGCCCGCACTCACTCACGTCCCTTTCAATTTGCAGATAACATTCACAGGTTCTGGCAACACTCTCAATGGTCGGCCCCAACAAACGACGTCGGCCAAGGGCAAAGAGAAGGAAGGCATTGCATCGCAATCTAGTCAGAAGTCGTGGGGTACTGGGCAGACTCTTGGCTCTCGGGCGTCGGCAGCGCCACATGTCCCTCCATGCTTCCGAGGCCACTCATTCGGAGTGACTGGTGCTAGCACCGCGTCCTTGCCGACCACGTCGCAGCCCAAACGACGAAGCCTGACTCCAGACTGGGGTGTAGACGACGATGATATCATCGAGATCGATAGCGATTGAACGCTATATGTTAGTATACAAACATGTTCGATGATCATAGGATAGTGCAACGCATGTGAACAGGTAACATGCAAGTACATATGCACCAGTCGTCGTCGGCCAGCCGAATAGCCTAGAGCATCACCACGCCGACGCCCCTTCCAGCCTCCACGCCACCGACAGATGTGGCACCTGCCAATGCTGTCGTTCTCCAGTTGTACAGGTAAAAGTTGAGCAAGCCGTCCCCCGCACCAAACTGGGATCCTTGTGAGACCAAACAGACAACAGGCATATACCACTGCTTACCTTGAGATCCTCGAGGAAGCTCATATTGTCCATGAGACTGACTGCATTGAAAACGTCAAACTTGGCCCGGTTGGCGATGATCAACGCATCCCCGATCAGTTGACCGAGCCGCTTCTTCAAATTTGCTTCAGTGTCTTCCCCAGGCGTGAATGCGACGTCGCTTGCATAGTAGAATAGGTAGCACGCCTCGACGACGTCATGCTTGGGGCTGTTAATCACCGTGGACGGAAGGGAGTAGAACGAGAAGAAGTCGGTCACACGGTGTGTCTCAGGATCCTGCAACGGTCAACGCTTTCCGTTAACCACCAATATTGTCAAACGACGTGATCTGTAGCACCACTCACCTCGACGACGTACGTCCACACCACCTGCTTTGGCCGTCTGTTGTCTTCCGGGGGTTGGTCTAGATCCCCTTTGCCACTGAGGAGCTGGTGTCGCACTTCATCGACGGTCATGAGGGGGACCAAGTCGAAGCGCTGCATATATCGCGCGAAGAGATCTGCTACTTCGGGGACATCCCTGTCTTCTATCTCGCGAAGTCCTGGAAGTATGGTCTTCGGGTCTACTTTGTAGATACGGATCATGCGCGCAAGCGTCATGTTCCGTGGGACGTAGGCGAATTTTATGTCGATAAGTTTCGGCACGTTTATCAGGCGATGATAGTACCTGCAGAGACATGAGATGACGCTTGGCGAGGCCAAATAAAACGCACCGGCAAGTAGCCACCGGTGTCGGAAGGAGAAGCCCAACGGTGTAGATGGCCTGTGCTATACCACAGAGATTGACCTGCCTTGTGACCTCCTTGATCAGGACAGGTGTCAGCCGTTTCGAGCGTAGTTTCTTGTGGACACAAAGGTAATTGATCTCGCTTGCGCGAAAAACACTGCACTGGATCAATACTCGAAGAGGCTGAAAGCACACATCGAGCTCACTTTTGGCGGACGCGAAGGTTCATCGGAACACCGGAGATAAAGGCAACAAGTTTCTTGTTCGAAGAGACTCTAACGCCAAGGTGCCATTCTTTATAATAACCCGGTGGTTTGAGGGCCCTGTGATGGGGTTGGGGTGAGCCGCTTTCGATACGATGAGGCAAACAGTGTACCATTGAAGGAACTCGGCGCTGTACTTGAACCGGAACGCAGCCTCGTCGTCCTCGACGTAGTTCAGCGACAATAAATCATAAACTTCTTTGATCTAGATTTTCGATGAGCCCATGAATTCGTGGGACCCATGGCACAAACCTGCTTAGGGTCATCAAGGTCCAGAGTAGTCCACTCGAACTCCTTCGGTAATGGATACGGCTCCTGACGAACTTCTTCGATGGCCTTGGTGGGTTCGATATATCCGTCCTCAGCGGGGGGTTGATCGCCTTGATGATAATGACTATTTGAGCACGTTCACAGACCAAGGCGATCTTGTCTTACCAAGTTGAGGGACGGGTTGTGTCGCCCAGAACTTGGAACAGATGGTTACGAGTTGAGATGCGAACAGACGGACGACGGTACCTTGTGCTCCCCGAGGGGGTTCTTTCCGCGTCCAGTCATACTCGATTTGCCCTTGAGCGCATCGACAAGTCTCAGCTGATTCAGCGCTTGCAAGACGGCCTCCGCCTCGATGCCTGAGCTTGGCTCAGCTACGACGTGATTTGGGGTAGAGTCATTGTCATTCCCGCGCAGCGAGTCTAGGATTCTAGCGGCCTTGGACTTTTTCTTTTTCTTGGGTTTGGATGAAGAGGCCTGCGGTGAATCGGATGCCAGGTGTTCTGGTTCAGACGCAGACGAGTGGTCCTCGCGATCGCTTTCCTGGGTGGTGTCTATGATGTCTTGTATCGGGTTCGACATGACTGCAGAGGTAGACCATCTATGACACAGCCACATCATGGGTATCTACTGCTATCTCCGCCTCCTCTTTACTCTATCAGCGAGGCTGGTACCCGGTGTCAGCACCGGAAGCTCGTCCGTGTCAGCGGCTGCAGTTTCCCTCGTCCGTTTCGTGCTCGAGGGCAGACTGGTTGGAGTCGCTGTTCGCGTAGAACTCGGTGTGACTTCTGACGAGGAGGCTGGCATTCCATAGGAGGAGAAAACCTTCAAGTCAGAGGTGAAAAGAACCTACTTTGTTTATGAGCTCGAAGTTTTGCATAAAACGTGAATCACGCACGGAATGTGCCCAACCAGCGTAGTCGCCCCATGTGTCGGTCAGTTTGCTATTGATCTCGTCATAGAGTTTTGGGGTCATGGCGACTTTCTTGGAATTACCTGGAGTACGAAATCCATAGTGCTTCGCTGCGATTTGAAGCACGTGAGTGTCTACCGGGATGACGTCTCTCTATGGTACAAGATAAGCGTCTTTTGTGCGAGGCGGGTGTCCATCACTACCTTGTCCAAGCTCATGAGCAAAATGCAGTCGGCAACCTTGCGACCCACCCCAACAAATCTGAGCAACTCTCCTCTTGCTTCGGGGGTATCCATGTCCCGTAGGGTCAAAAGCCACTTCTCCGGAGCTTCAATGTCGTAGTGTGCTCTCAAATCCGACGTTGTAGGGCCATGCTCGTCAAGAAGCATCTTGGCCGTCCGTTGAATGAAATCTGCACGATATCCAAAACCCAGCGAGCGTAGTTTCGTCGCGACCTCTGGAGCAGCGAGAACGCTCGGAGGCGGGAATGGATAGTAACTGACATCTTTTTCCGTGTCGCCCGAGTCAGCGGCTGGAGGGCCGAGGGATAGGAGGGGAGGCGAATAATGTTTGCAAAGGGCATGGACCATTTTTGTTATGCGCGTAATGTTGTTGTTCGAAGAGCAGATGAATCTACATGCCATCGTGTCGAATACCGACACCGGTACTGTCTGTTTACTCACGAGACGAGGTTCTCCCAAGGATCCTGCCGCAGCATGCGGATGCCAGGGAAACGAGATCGGACGCTGCGAAAGACGGGGTCTCGTCCGCCCCATTCGTCGTACAGCCTGGCGAGGTCGACGTCCAGCTGGAAATAGTCTTTGAGCCAAGCCAAGGTTTCCTCCTCGCAAGCTTCAGCCTGCGCCGGGTCGAGAGGACCACTAGGGAAGATGGAACGGTAAAAGAGGGCATCGTTGGATTGCCGCAAGCATACGACGCGGTCTCGGAGGCAAAACCGGTATTCATACGCGGGGGGGTCGCAGGGAATGGGATAGCTCGTCCACCGGAACGACTGGCCGCACTTGAGAACGGCCGACAGGGACAGCTGGACGAGCGGCAGGGGAAGACGCCGAAATCCAGCCGGTGTCATCGTGGTGAGCCGCGTCGTTGTCGGTTGTTGTTTGCCGCGACTTGTCCCCGACCACCGACCCAATGGCGACCTTCACTTCCCCACCGCCCCGACGGACCCACAGGCATGCCACCCCGAAACCCTCGTCTGGGACGCCCCCTCGGACGCGCAGACACGCCGGTGTTCACCGCGTCGCGCCGCCCATGACCCCACCTCGCCCGGCAGCCGAGTCTGGCATGGAGGTCGACGAACCAGCATACGCACCCGCCGAGAGAACGTCGAGCCAAAAAGACATGACGTTCGCGAAAACAGAGGAGCTCGTGGCGGGCTTGTATGGCACATTGCCAGTCGAGGTCAAACAAGCTCTCCGGTCCGCAGGTGCGCGTCACGGATCGTCTGGTGTCCAATCCTCTCCATCTTGTCGTGCACAGATTTCATGGCCGAGTCGTACACCGGATGCGTAGACATCACTTCGGGTTACACCCTCGTCGCGTCTGCACAGACGTGCTTCCTCTGGTCCCATGCCTCGCTCAAACCAACCTCCCCGAGCCCGACGTGCTACATCCTTCCGTGTCCTCCTCCTTCTCCTGGCTATGCAGACGTCGCGGGCCTTGCGCCGCATCATGCCATCGTCCCTTCTCGTTCGCGCTCGGTCGAACCAGGTCTCATTCTAGTCTCCCCCACTGGCGCGACGCGTTTTTGGCCCTCCATCTCCTCCGGACTTTCTGGAGGAGGCACGTTCGAAGTGGCTTATCTCCCTCTTGATCCGGCTGAAGAGGAATACGTCTCGTGTGTCGTACGAACCAACCTGGGAAGTCTCAGCAGCGTATCTGGAGGGACATACGCATACCTTGTCGCCACATCGACTGGAAGGATATTCCGGTTGGGCATCACCTCACAAGGTGGAAAATACAGCGTCACGATGCGCCCTTTTGCCCCTCCAACACCATCTTCTTCCCTCTCTCTTTCGCGGCTCTTTGGATGGTCGGCGCCGTCCCCCGCGGTGCAACTGGATCCGGGTAATATTGTTGCACTTGCTTCATGTGGGAATGTTATGTTTGCGTTGGTTGAGACCAGGATACAGACGTGGACATTGGGGACGGAAGAGTCGAGGGGCGAGTCTGACATAGCGGGAGTGGTACGGGAAGCAATTGGCGGCGGTGTTGGCATAGAGGACCTTGAGGGTGTCGATCTCGCAGTCGAGAGGTGAGCGAATTTGTCAACGCATTCTGGATTTCGCTAATCATAGTGCAAGTTCCAATACGCTCGTGCTTTTGGTTTCTTACGCTTCTGCAGGCGCCAAGGAGGATCCTGGCTCGATGATCGTCGATCAGTTTAGCTTTGGACCTCGTCGGGTATACGTCATCGTCCGCCTGGTGGCACATGGTGATTCATGGGGAGCCGATGGTGTAACTGTAGTGCCCTATGTTGCTGTGAGTTGCCATGTCCCGTTCAAGGCTCGTTCCTTTCTCAGTTCCTGTTGGTCTTAACGTTGCCAGAACGCTGCATCGCCTCCTGCCCATCCACGGTTAACCCTTCTTTCTGAAGGAACGATCATTGCGGTATTATTTGGCGAAGTCATAATTTTCTGTGCTCGAGGTATACGCTTTTCCATACATTGATCGAGTTCTCACAAGTCCTGGTCCAGATACCCCTTATAACGACCGTCTAGTTCTCAAGTCTTCCAATGACCGATTCCTCGCGCTTTCTGCACTCCCACCGGTCATCGTTCTTGACCATGCGGACGCAAACGTCAGCACAGATGGCGACGGTGGAAACGAAGCTGAGGTCCTGGCGGTCACTCGGGATTCGATGTTACGGATCACGTTGGATGTGGAAGAGGTGCGGGCATTCAAAACGGAGTGAGTGATGGCATTTCTTCTGGCTCTCGTGCATGCTAATGCTGATATGCCGCGGAACAGGTCCCTCCCCAATCTGCTCAGAGCTACCTTGAGACAAGCCATTCTGTACTCGCCCATCCCTGCAAACCCCCTGCAATTCATCCTCCCGCCTTCACCGGTTCTCGATGGAGAAGCCCTTATGCGCGCTGCGGAAGGGATCAGCGCCGCAGTAGTAGCCAGCGGTAGGACGCGTTCCCCCATTTCCTTGGTTGCATCACTGATTGTGGCTGCTGATCGTCCCATTTATTCCTCTAGATGCTGAAATCGTTCGGCCGAACCATGACCTTACATACCAATTGACTGCCCGGAAAGAGCGGTTGAGCTGGCTCATCAGGTTCATCAATGATAATGGCGCTCTGGGAAAGGTTAGTGGGACATTGTTCAGGTTTCTGGTCGACCTGTCGGGGCGTTACGATTTAAACCAGAAATTGCATGTACTGATTCTTGTGTGCTTCTAGCTGTCTCAAAGAAGCCGTCAACATTTAGCGACTGATGCTGAAAAACTTTATGCATCCCATCAGCTTTGGATTAGGTTGAACGAACACATCGAGTAAGTTCCCTGCTTACCCTATCTGTAGCACGAACTTTGTTTCTGAGACAAATATTACCCAGCGCTGGCGCATTGCATTCCCTCATCACTGATACTATTCATGTATTCTCTACCACGCATGCCTCGTCTTCAACTCCTTCGTCTGATCCTACACCACCTTCCATGCCTGAGCCAACTCCTACACAAGATATCACACGAGACTTCTTCAAGTATCGCGTGTCTGACGTAGGGAAATTGTTGGTTTTCATGGTGGACTATTTGGGTCAACTAGAACGGAATGATTTCTGGACTGTCGCGGCACTTAAAGAGCTCGGAGGGGCTGTCGTGGTTTGTCATCTCCTCCCTCGCACGGCGAGTACGTATCTGAGGATCACTTTGGGCTTGTTAGGCAACACTTCAAGCTGCGCTTTCTTATCGCGCATATAATCTTGGCGTATATGGCGTCGAACTTCCGATGATCAAGCCGTGGACGAGTAGGCCTGCTGTACTCGATGCGTTACTGAAGCTCGTCGATGCTGTGACGAAGGCGGTTAAAGATAATGGGAGTGATAGCGCTGGTAAGGAAGTGGTCGACATGTTGCCAGAGTTGGCGACGTTGCTGTTTGCTTGCCTGCAGGAGAGGTTGGATTGGCTTGCAAGGCAAGTACCCATCGTTTACTTGATATACTCTTCCTGACTAATCTCTGTTGGCCCGCAGCCCGATGGCGGCCGACGATCCAAACTCGCAGAGCGACAGAAAGGAGCTGGAAGACAAGTTTGCGCAACTTCGACCCGAAGTCCTTGAGACGCTGCGTACGTCGCTTGTTCTTCCTCGATCCCTTTATGAAATATTTTCTTCAGGCGTAACTTCGCACCTCCAGCACGCGCTGGCTCTCGCGACCACCTACACAGACTTCCCCTGCCTTGCCTCGCTACTTCTCCGTCCGACACCGTATCCCCCCTCGGAGAACCCTCAGGCGCCCCTCATCCAGAACTATGTCGCCAGATACGGCGACGTGTTCGGCAACGAAGTCGTGCGATGGTGCATCGAACAGGGCGAAGCGCGCGTCGTCTTTGCGGACGAAAGCGTGTGGGGTCCCATCATGGACAAGCTATTCGCCAAGGACAAGAAAGGGAAAGGACGCGAGGGCGAAGAATGGACGGTACGATCCGAGTTCAACGGTATCGCGTGGGTCAACGACATGGGGAGGGAGAGGTTTGGTGATGCGAGCGGGAGGTTGTTGGAAGAAGCGGCGGAGGCGAGTAATTTGGCGGTGAAACATGTGAGTGTTGTAGGCGTCTCCAGTGGTCGCGCGCTGATTCTCTTTTGCTCGGATGTTAGTTCATGCTCTCCCTTGGAAAGCTCTCGCAACTTGCAAACCTGCAAGAAGGTGGGGCCCTGGACGAGAAGATGCTTGATGGTATGCGCCCGATCTAAGCAATGAGTGGTCTCGTTCTCATCCCGCGGCCTTTGGGGTAGCGTTCCACGACGGGTTGGACTTTATTGCCGTCCAGGAAAAGCTGCTCGCAGATTTCCAAGACGTCGTGAACTCCATGCGTGGGAAACAAAAGAACAGTCTTGACGCGCAGGTGGATGCAGTCCTGTCTGCGAAAGCAAAGAATGTGAAGGATAGCGAACGAAAAGGCCTCATCATGGTGCGTGCATGAATATGGCGTCACTTGTATCACTTATCGTAGTTATGTTCGAGGACAGATGCTCAAAAACCATGTGAGGGACATCTTGCAGGGCAAGGTGTTGAACATTGAAGGCGTGGTGGACGTGTTGACACTCAAAGACAATGCGGACAGCATAAACGACTACGCAACCGCACTACATCTGCTTGCAAGAGCTGAGGTGAATGCGCTCGAGTTCTACTGCATGAGTGTGGTACTGAATATGCTGTCCAGGGTACCCCAGACGTTCGTCGACTATCATCTTTCCGAAGGGTTTGGTGTCGGGTGTACTATCACGACGAGTACGTTCTCGACGTGCTTCTAATTCACATGTATTCAATACCTCTATAGCTGGAATGCCATTCGACGGACGGCGAATGTTACTGACGCGCAGCTAAAAGCGCGCTTCTGTGCTACCGCGTTGTACCACACACTCGTCCTCATTCTACCAACGATAGCCTCGGCTACTGCAAATGAATTGATGCCAGAGGGCTTTGACCTCGATCCCGTGCAATGCCTGCCTGTCCCTCTGATGCCGGAAACGTCATCGCGATTCCCTGGCACGCCGGCCGAGATGGTGGGTGAGTTGGCAAGAGACTTCAGGGCTGAGAGTTCGGTGGTGGAGAGGATGAAACTGGAGGACGTTTACTTCAGAGTGAGGGAGCTGGCTATGGAGGAACTGGGATACGAGACGCGGTGACTAGGCTCGAAACAAGACGACGTTGCGGGTTCTTTTACCGTGTTGTAGCGTCCGTCATACTAGAATGCGCTGCTTGAAGCGCTGGTACTCTACACGCGCAGCGAGGACGACGGTATCCCAGTTACGTTTTCGCCATTCGTCCGAGTAATCGTCCTGCCTCGCTTTTTCCTGCAAAACCCACTTCTTGTAAAACTCCGAGAGGGCGGATTCGCGCGTTTCAGGCGAGGCGGATTCTGGAAGGGATGCCAAGACGGATTGTTTGGCTGCTTCGAAGCGCGTGTTGCTCTGCAGTCGATCATAAGCGGACGACCGGAGTCAGACGGAGCAATGCGACGACGTACGTCTGCCCAGTAGTTGTGATTGAAGGTGTCGAGCTGTTCGCGGGCAAGTTTGTACTGGAGCTCTAGGGTGTGATCGTGTGGTAGGCCGGTGAACTCGTGGAGAGAGTACGGGTGATCGACGTGGGATTCCGGGCGTGGGTGGGGAGCGGGAATGTCGGTGTAGACGATGGGGCGGAGGTTGGAGACGGGGTGGTTCGGCCCGACGAGGTGTCTGCGAGCGTGCGAGACGTGCAGCGAGCGAGCGAGTCGGTGCATGGGAGAAACGTCGGACTGAACCGGCCTCATGCGAGACCTGACAGCTCTCATACATGTGCTTCATGTTAAAAGGGTCGTCAAACCCTCGACTGAACTATGCGGCGACTCTGGGCATTGGTGCTCCATGCGACCGCGGCGAGCGTCATGGTCTGGGCGTGGCTCAGCTGTCTTGGACACACCGCCGGATCGGTGATCACCACACAAAAGGGCGGTCGCTTTCAGTTTCTGACGAACCATGGGTAACCTATTATATGTCCTCGGTCACCGTACGAAGCTCATCGGCGCTCGCGTAGGCTATTCTTTGCATGGGCATACATGGTCGTCAGTTTGGTCTGCGACGTGCTCCCCTCTGTGCCGCGTGAGACTCGCTCAGGCAGCGAAATCCATGTATCCATGAATTGACGAGACGACATAGTCACGCGCCAGCTCAAAAAAACGCTCCTGATGATGTCGATGCCGGTGAGGAAGCCCTCGCACCAGATCCTCCCCAGAATCGAACTCGTCTTCTTGTGCAGATGGCGTTCATCATCACAAGCGTCTACTGGTCCCTCCTCTTCTTCTTGCCGCACCTGATCATGCCTACGACCGTGTCCAGGCTCCCGCTCCCGATCGATATGGCCATGCATGCCTGGCCTTTGGTCACCCTCTTGACTGATTTCCTCATCTTTGAGTCTAAATTTCCAAAACCGTACCTTCACAGGGAGGCGCCGGTCGCTCTCGTCGTCTTTTCTATTTGGTATGCCTCGTCCGTGGAGTATTGCGCAGCGTTCAACGGATTCTGTAAGTTCTCCGCAGCTTGGCAGGTTCGTGTCCTGACCGTGTCACGGTTAGTCCCATACCCGTTCCTGACGCATAGTCCATTCCCGGTCCGCATCCTCATCTATGCTGCCACTGCAGGAATCGGCCTTGTCTGTCTCAGGACGCTGAACGCATTGCACGATAGATAAAAGTCTCTTAAGAGGATTTCGGGCTGTACAATCTAGAATAAATTATTACCTTGTTTACCAGGGAGGTGACGATTACCGGGGAATCAAACTTGAGCTCGTTCCGTTTTCCGAGAAATCGTCTAGGATTACGCAATCAGTACCTTGAGAAGCCATGACCCCAACAAAACGACAAAGATAGGCCAAAGCCCAACGTGCATCTGGAGGAAAAAGATTCGATTCTGGCATCATTGAAACACGCCTTGAAGCCAGCCATGGCCCAGGTTATCAGATGGAGAACGAATATGCATCAAGTGGTAACTCACCGCACGAACCAAGTGTTCGGTCGACGCCAGCGGGTCCCATTGCGGTGCCTGAGAATGGTATTCACAATGGATCCATGGGAGACACCAAATCTAATGCGAGGAAGAGAAGACAGGTCAGTGAACATACCTTGGCAAAATCCAACGAAGTGTCGAACGATAGCGCGGAGGCGTCTGCACGTTCGTCCGCGGTTGCAGTATCCAAGTCGTGTGCGGAAATTCGGATCCGTGTAAGTGTCATTAGCTTGGATACCTGTGGAAATTGTTTGTGGCACGCAGCAGGACCATGAAAAATCTATGATCAGGCTGCCAACTCGGTCAATGCCAACGTACTCAGGAGCCGGCCGCACATCAGCTTACCTACGAGAATGCGGCGGGAAGCTGTGAAGAATAATTAAACAATTGCTACTTTTTTTGAGCCAAAACCTTGACCTCCGAACCGTCCCCCGAGCCCATATCCCTTCTGTTCAAGACTCATCAGACTTACCAATGGTTGTTCCGCTCGACGTTCAAGAATCGGTTGGTGATTTTAGAAGCGCTTGCACATACTTAGCCCCTGACCATGATGTTGACAACTTGAATTCGATGCCGGTCCAAGATCCCGCTAGTTCATGATACTCCAGAGCCCTCTCAGATCTCAGTCGTCTATGTTGCAGGGAGCGAGTAGGATAGGGGACAAATAATCATTCGCAGTGACCTCGCCCGTCATACAGTCTAGGCAAAGTTTCTCAACACTGCCACTGCAGGGCTGTCCGAGTCTGAATGCATCGCACGCTAGATTACCACTTCGAAAATTTTGCGCTGTATAGTAGTAATTTGACGTTCTTCCATGTACTCGGTCGTGTCTGCTAGCGCCCGCGGGTAATCGGCCAGACCAAGCCCGAGACAGTCAGGTGGATGACGAACACGCCTGGCAGGTGATTTTGATTTGATCCAAATCGCCTAGCACACGTTCTTTTTAATTGCTGCGTTCTGTCACTACCTCGTTCACCGTCCCTCTAGACCAGAGTTATTTCGTGGGCCTATAGTATTATGGCGCGACGACTTTTTGCGTTCGTCCTCCACGCCGTCGCGGCGGGTGTCATGTCCTGGGGATGGTTCAGCCTCGTCACTAACCCCGTAGCGACGCCGTTAATGTCTCAAACGGGCGGCTACTTACTGTTTCTGACGAACCAAGGGTGAGCAGTACCCAGCCGGAGTGCGCTAGCAGGACGGAGCTGACTATGGTTGCCTCGCGGTCGACGCTCGCATTGGATTCTCGACAGGCTCTTCTTCTCATGGGCGTTCATGGTCGTCTGTCTCTTCAACGACGCGTTCCCGTCCGTGAAGGGTGAGCACTGAGCGTTCGGCTGTCGCAGGGAAAGCCATACTGACCAGCCGACTTTGGCAGTCGCGCGTCACCTTAAAAAAACGCTCTTGATGATCGCCTTGCCGGTGAGTCCGTCCCCGCTAAAACGTCGTGCACGGGTGGTGATCTCGCGCGTCCACGTAGCTCGAGTTCGTCATCACGAGCATCTATTGGTCCCTCCTCCTCTTCTTCCCGCACCTCATTCTCCGTCCGTCGGACGTGGCGGCAACCCCGCGCGGCGTCATGCCCCGTCTCCTCGGTCTCCCGCTCCCGACCGATCTCGCACTGCATGCCTCTCCGCTCCTCACTCTCTTGCTCGACTTCTTCGCGTTCGAGCCCAAGTTCTCCAAGGTTCACGTCCACAAGGCCGCCCCAGCGTACATTGTCGCGTTTTCCGTCTGGTACGCCTCGTTCGTCGAGTATTGCGCCACGTTCAACGGATCGTGTGAATACTCCCTCTTCCTGTTTGTACCTTCGAATCGCTGACGCCAGGTTCTGAATCATCGACAGTCCCATACCCGTTCCTCACACACAGCCCCTTCCCCGTCCGAGTACTGATTTATACCACCGCGGCCGGGATAGCCTGGACATGCTTCAGGACCCTCAATTACCTGCACGCTTAGTCGATCATGCATCGTGCGTCGCTCGTTGCCAATCCCTCTCACGCTGGGCGCGTGGGGTCATGCTAAAAAGTACAACTCTAGTAATTTAGACGTCTATGCAGATCTTCTGGCCAGTTCTTGCATGTATCTTTTTTTCGGACCTTTCGTGAATACATTGTTCGATGCCTCGGGCCTCAGAAAGGCTTCAAGGTTCCTGTTTCTCAGCGGGGCACTTCTTTCGACGACGAATCAGCACGAGTTGCGCCAGCGCCAACACCGAGCACCCCACGAGGGCGATGAGCTGCCGGACTGCCATCAGCGAGGTTCCTGCGCCCGAGACGAGCAAAGGTGGTCGTACCCCACTGAAGAGCGCGGGCTGCCACCACTTGTACTCCGACGTGAGCAGCGCGCCGGACACCGGCCCGCCTTGGAGAGCGCGTCAGCGAGATGGCGTGAGACGGCGCCACGCGGGGGACGCACCCAGTAGACTGCCGACGCCGAGGAGCGTCATGCCGATTCCCATGCGTGCGCTATACGGCGCATGAGCGTCGGCGCACGACGCGTGCAAGGGGAGCGACGCACCCGAGTTCCGACAGGTCGCTGGTAAGTAGGGCCATCAGAGGCGACAGCAAGGCGATGTCTGCCCGCGTGCGAGTTCAGCTCGCCTGGCGGAACGAGGGATGAAGAAAGGTGGGACACTGACACACGCCTCCGAAATAGCCATAGATGGAGCCCACTATCACGACCGACGGGAGGCTGCTCAGACCGATTATGCCGAGGATGAGAATCCCACAGACGGCGGTCGTTATGATCATCAACCTGAACACCCCGACAATAGGGGCAATAAAGCCGGTGGACAGTCGGCCTATAAGGCCCGACCCATTCAAAATTACCAGCTACAACGCGCTCAATCAGTATCAGACGAACTAGGTGGCGAGAACCCCGTACGGAGTAGAAGGAAAACGTTTCTGAATTTCCATGCTTGATGGAGTCCAGTTGAAGGTAAAAGAGCGGAAAATAGAATCCCATGGTGAAACATAACAATCTGCTGTACCCGTAAGATCATTTGTGGTGTAGAAAATAGACACCTACCCGGTGCACGTGGTGATATACGGCACGTCACGGAGGGTGCCTTTTCCGACAACCAGGTAGTTCGCAGGGCTTTTGGGTGGCTCCAGCCGCGTGCGCATGAGAAGACAGGCAGTGAGAAGCAGAGCGCTGACGAACGCAGCGCTTATCCGAACGCCGTTGGCGAAGCCTATGCCACGGTCAAACAAGTTGTTTAGCATGATCGGGTGGATGACCGCTCCAAGTGAGGATCCAGACGCGACGAGGCTCATCGCGAGCGTACGACGCCGGTAGAAATAGTGCGAGACCACGGCCATGGTTGGGATGTACAACATCCCCTGGGCTATTCCGAGGCCGACTCCCTGTGCAAGAAAGATCTGGTATTGCGACTCGGTGAGCGATCCAAAGAATGTGCTGTTAGCAGGTGACGAACCTGATAAAATTGACCTGGCTGAGCGAGCGAAAGCATGAACAAGGTGAACGACTGCATTATCGACCCCCCGATCAACAGATAGTAGCTTGATACGATTAGCATCGACTGTCGGAAAGCACCCAAGGTGATTGCGACATACAAGTAACCCCGATCATAGAGTGCACCTGCAACGAGGCCGAAGCCAGTCGCGAGAAAAGCATTGATGCTTCCGATCCATCTATCGAACGAGCATCGAGTTCCCCTTATGCCAACGCTCTCGATGAGACTCACGATATCGCGGACGACGATACGTTCGTCAGGTAATGACGTGTATAAAAGTCTGCAATCGTGAACACGAAGTGGAGGCATTTCCAGGAACATCCGTACCCTGATAAACACCGAACGACGACGTGTACCTTTTTCCAGTGAGCGATGTCATTTGCAAAGGTAAGACGGTTGTCGCGTACCCGAATCCACAGAACAGGATCAACGCGCTGTCATGATCATACATGGCAACGAAATTATCACTCAAAGATAAAAGGCAGAGAGACACATCGATGTCGTACCCCCCGATGACCGTGCACCACGCCGCGGTCCCGCCTTCAGGAAACTGGGCCCATTCGGTGTTGGCGTCGTCCAAGCCCTTCTTTGCTTCCGAGATTCCGCCGTGCGGAATCTCTTTCACAGTCTTGATCGAGGATATGCTCGGTGGCATTCTACGCGCTGAGGACAAGGGACAAGGAACGAGGAATGGAACGCCAAAAAATACGGCGCGAACTCGCAGCACAGTTCAAGCCAGAGTACGGTGCCTAGATCATAATGGTCAACTCGGCTGACACCACACGGGAAAAAGGTGAGCCAATTCACTGTGGTGAGCCCCCTGCACGCTCATGAGACCGACCTCACATGGAGGCGACGGAGATAAACGTCATACTCCTGTCATGCCGCGGCAAATTTTCCCATTCATCTCCCAGCAGCCGTTCTGAGCAGCCGAGGCGTATTCTGACAGGTTCTTGTGCTAGGCTGAGCTCGTGCAGTCAAAGCATCGTTGAACTGAAGGATATGGCGGATTGCACGTGGGGTGGCGAGCGAGACAGAGACAAAGACAGACTGTTACAGGTCGCCGGGCCGCCGGCTAGACTGACTTCGGCAGCGCGATACAATCTGCATCATCCTTTGCCCGGTTTCCACAGGCGTTGTGTCAAGAGCCACCAGCCTTGGTAATTGACAGCTCCAGGGGCAGGGCACAAGGCACAACACGTAATGGGACAAGTATCGTCGCGGTTTTTATCTCCTTCGATAATGATAATCTAGTCTGTCAGTGAAAGAAGGAAACATGAGATTACCAAATGCGGTACCCATCCCAGCCAATCGAAGCTCGGGAATCATATTCAGCCCGATTACTAAGGGTCAACAGGTCGAAGGGACAAGTTACTCCAGAATGGTACGTCAACCCTGTCTTATCTCATTACGGGCTCTTTGCGTGCAGTGAACGAGAAGAATGTAACTAACTTTAGGAACGGCGAACTGCAACGTCAAAGACAACGAGCGGGGTCTTTGGTGAGGGACCAATGATTCCTTTCTAGCATCGGACCGAACTTATGAGACAAGGGAGTATTTATATCGCGCAAAGCATGGATCATGCACACCCACGGGTAGCAGGCGTAATAGGCCCAATCGAGCTGAATAGATGAACAGGCTCTCAAGTCCTAGAAATCATTACATCTTGATAGATCATACGACGACAGGCCCAAGCAGCCCGGGTGACACCCATTCGTAAACTCTGGTCGGGAAGGCAACATCTAATCAGTCAATAGTCGATGGCGAAGTGAGACGCGGTGCATACACGATTCTGCGTTTTGGGGTATAGACTTGGGCACCGACGCTGATTGATGGTCGAGATCATCCTCTCGACGCGTGGAGACCAGGGTCAGTGTGCGATCAAACCCATGATTGGACTGTCAGAGTGTCACTCGCTCGGAATCGTGACCCGAAACGAGGTAAAATACGCACGAGATCTCTCCACGTCTCCTCTTCGTCGTTTTCGGTCTGCAACTGATATATCTGCATGAATCCTTTAAGGCTGAATGACGTCTGTAAGGGGGTTCATTGCGGAGCGAGACGTGGGACGTACGTTAGACCGCCATCGGCGGTGACATCGAGAAATTCGACGAGCTCATCCTTAGTCTCTTGGGAGAACGGCGCGCCGTTGGTGTCACGGGCCCACGCGTCCAGACCCTCCTGCGTGAGATACGCGCCGTCGGGAGGTGAGAGCAACGACCGTCTATGCACGTCGCGCGCCGCCCCGGAGGGCGCCGGTGTACAGTATTTGGTAAAGATGTGTTTGAGACACGCCTCCAACTGCCAGCGTCGTCAGCGCCGACCAGTCCCCCGCACGCTGGTGCGCACCTTGTGGGATATCGCCCCGTCGTCGTCGAGCAGCTGGGCGTCGGGCTGGGTGTTGCGCCTACCCTGGCGGGACGAGGGTTCTGGAGTGCCTGGGCGCGGGGACTGGACGCGCGAGTCGACGTCGTGGATCGCGTCGGTCGTCGAGAAGGGCATGGCGATTGCCGGGGATCGAGCAGAGACGGCGCGCGTCGTGTCCGACGATGTGCTCCAACTGAGTCTGGCGGTCACGTGGCTTTTCCTTGCTTGATGGCTGCCAACGCGAAGCAGGAGCCGCTCTCCATCGAGACGCTGCTGCAGAAGCAAAAGGAGGAGAAGGAGGCCGCCGCAAAGGTGCGTGTATGCCGAGGCCTTGTGGTTGCCTCGCTCAACATGCGGTTAGCCCAGGTTTCTTTCCAAGGAGGAGCGCGCCAAGATCGCGATCGCAAAGCGAGCTGCCGAGCTCAAAGAGCAGCGGGAGCGCGAAGACAAGGCGAAGCAGGACCGAGACGCACTCGAGCGAGAGGCAGAGGCGGTGCGTCAGCGGGAGAAAGAAAAGGAACGTGCAGCGCGGCACGCAAGCACGAGTCGTCGTAAGCGCTGTCCATCGACCGCTCGTTTCCAACGTGCTGATTGCACGGCACAGAAGGGGACAAGGAGAGGTACGGGCATCCGGAAAAGGACGGTCGTCATGGAAGACGGGACGGGAGAGGCAGGGGCAATCAGCAGGACGACCGGCGTGGTCCGCAGAACGTCCCACCACCTCGAAGTGGGTTCGCGAACGTCCCGACTGGCCCACGCGCAGATCGCGTCAAGTCTTCCAATGCTCCATCGTCGAGCGCGACACCCACGCCTACGCTCGCTTCCTCCACACCCACCGGCAACGGTACGCTTCTTGAGTCCAGTCCGCCCCATGTTCCACCCATGTCAGAAAACGACCTTTCGGCATTACGGGATAGATATCTCGGAGTAACTAGCAAGAAACGGAAGGTACGAAAAATGAACGACAGAAAGTTCGTGTTCGACTGGGCAGAAGAAGAGGACACGTTCGCGTCTGATTCACCTATTGCCCTAGGTGCCAACAGGCAGGGCGCACAAGTGATGTTCGGCCGTGGTCGCGTAGGTGGAATGGATGAAGCTGGGGCAGGATATAGCGGGACCGGTGTCGAGGCGAATCTCGCCGATCCTATGGAGAGGAGAAAGGCAGCAAAGAGTGGTATAGACGAGCGACATTGGTCGGAAAAGCCACTCGCAGAGATGAAGGAGAGAGATTGGCGGATTTTCAGGGAGGATTTCAGCATTGCAGCACGGGGTGAGTACTTGTCTTTACTACTTCCAATGTGTATCAACGTTGGTTCCTGCAGGCGGCTCTATTCCTCACCCTTTGCGCTCATGGGAGGAGTCTACTATTCCACAAACTATACTCGATGTCATCGACAATATTGGGTACAAAGAACCCTCGCCAATTCAGCGACAAGCCATTCCAATCGGTTTGCAGAACCGAGATATCATTGGAATTGCCGAGACAGGTACGCAAAGGTTTTCGGCATCGCTAAGCCACCTTGCTGAACTCGATGCAGGTTCCGGGAAAACCGCAGCGTTTGTGATCCCAATGCTCACATTCATATCAAATTTGCCTCGCCTCACGGACGAGAATCGCCATCTTGGACCTTATGCGTTGATCTTGGCCCCTACTCGTGAACTAGCCCAACAAATTGAGACAGAGGCTCGCAAATTTGCCGGTCCACTGGAATTCACGTGCGTGTCCATCGTTGGTGGGGTATGTGGTCAATTTCCTTTTTGGTTTCCTCAGCTGAATCGTGACGTCACAGCGTGCAGTGGAGGAACAACAATTCAACCTCCGGGAGGGGGCAGAAATCATCATCGCTACGCCCGGACGTCTGAAAGACGTCATCGAACGGCACGTCATCGTTCTTTCTCAATGTCGGTACATCGTCATGGACGAAGCGGACCGTATGGTGCATCTCGGGTTCGAGGCAGACCTACTATTCATCCTGGACAAGTTGCCTGCCGAGTTGATGGAGGGGGAGCCAGAGGGCTTTACGGCCCGAGATGCCATGGAAGTGGATGGGGAAGAGAGTGCCAGTATGACTGCGAAAGGCCGCACGCGAGTGACGACATTGTTTTCGGCGACGATGCCTCCGGCTGTGGAACGATTGGCAAGGAAATATCTGAAGCGACCGGCAACGATCACGATCGGAGAGGCAGGGCGAGCAGTGGACACGGTGGAGCAACGGGTGGAGTTTGTCACCGGCGACGAGAAGAAAAAGTAAGTGGACCGGCCTTCAGTTGCCGAGCGCATGGTTGACGTGTGATGGCGCAGGCAGCGCATGCTAGAGATTCTCAACAGTGGGATGTTCGCATCACCGATCATCACCTTTGTAAATCAAAAGAAGACGGCGGACATGGTGGCCAAGGATCTGTCACGAGCCGGGGTGGGCATTCTTTGTAGGCTATTATGGAATGCTGCTAACCAAGGGCGCAGTGGTCTGCGGCCACTCTGCACTCTGGCAAGACGCAAGAACAACGAGAAGCTTCGTTGCAGTCGTTGCGTTCTGGAGAGGCGGACATCCTTGTGGCTACGGACCTGGCAGGACGTGGAATTGACGTGCAAGACGTCAGCTTAGTTATCAACTATCAGATGGCGGGTACGATCGAGGCCTATGTGCATCGGATTGGTGAGTACCAAGGCGACCGAGGATGGCATTATTGATGGCTGTGTGGCTGTGCAGGTCGTACGGGCCGTGCGGGAAAGCAGGGCACTGCGATCACGTTTTTGACCAACGACGACGACGAAGTGATGTACGTGGTCGAGACCTCGTTCTAAGATTGATGCGATTCTCACTGTGGTCGACAGGTACGACCTGAAACAAGGTACATTTATTTTTGGGTGTCGTCTGGCTGCGAATTTCCTTTTTTTTTTTTCGTTCCATCAGTTTGTACAGCATATCCGATTGGCTTGGCTTGTTTTTTCATCTCCGACCCACAGCGAGACGCTGTTGGCCGCCATCCGTTGCGATCACGTCGGTCCCGTTGGTCGGGACAGCATTGGGGCGTAGGATGGGAAACACTTAGGGAAAGCTGTCTGCGGATGTTTACAGCATGCCCCATATATTTCCCCGCGTCCCCACATCCACGTCGCACGCGTACTGACACCGGTTACAGAGATATCGAAATCACCCGTGTCCAAGGTGCCAGCGGAACTGGCCAAGCACGAGGCGGCACAGCACAAGGTGTCCAAGGAAATGAAGCGGAAGAGAGACGCGGAGGATGTCGGATGAGCGGGACACTCCGGATCAGAGTGGTAGTGTGGAGTAGCTTAGTCATATGCTTAGCCCAATCAAGCGTGGTCATCTCGGCCGACTATGAGATCAGCCTCGCCGGGCCGGACTGCCTGATATGGAATAGTGGTCCTCCTCCTTCTTGCACTCGCTCAGTCATGCTCTCCGCCCATCCCATGCTGCGACTCAGCTCGACTCCTTCTCTTTCTCCTCCTCCTCCTCCTCCTCTTCCTCCTCTTCCTCCTCCCCCCCTTCCTTCTTCCTATCCCATTCCCATCCCGGTCCCCATGCACTCCCGCGACCACCCCCGCCTCCGTCGTCACATTTCCTTCGGTCGTTCGCACAACTCCCCCTCCCCGAGGCACAGTCCCCTCCACGACCTCAAACGCTTTCTCAACCACCACATCGCCCACCACTCCTCCAGCGATTCCAGCGCGACCCCCTCCTCCCAGCAGAGCTCTCCAAACTCCACCACGCCTCACACTCCCGCTGAGCCACATCTCCAGCCCCAACACCAACGACGCGGACTCGACTTTGACACCTCCTCCGTGATCGGCGTCGCTCCCGCCCTCGTCTCCCCTGATCAGTCTCAAAAGGACAAGGATCAGCACCACCACGCCTTCTCCGCCTTCATTCAAAAGGCATTCAACCCCAAGGCGCGCTCAAAGGACAAGCACCAGGCAAACTTACTCGTCCCAGAGACCCCCTCTCCCACTTCCACCGTCTCTTCCAAGCGTCCCTCCCGCTCGCCCCCGACCACCCCAGAGCCTGCACCCTATTCGCATCCCGTACCTTCCCTTTCGTCCGCAACCACCGCTCATCTCTCCAAAAAGTACGGTAAATGGGGTCGCGTGCTTGGCTCCGGCGCTGGCGGAACTGTCCGCCTCATCCGCGGCCGTGCAAAGTCGGGAGGCGCCGTCTATGCTGTAAAAGAGTTCCGTCCCCGCCGCAGCGGCGAATCGGAACGTGAGTATGAGAAAAAGGTCCGCGCAGAGTTCTGCGTTGGTGCTTGCTTGAAGCACGTCAACGTCATTGAGACTGTCGACATCGTCTGCGACCGCGGCCACTACTATGAGGTACCGCCCTCTCTTCCCTTGACCTCCTCCGCTCTCTCATCCTCCACAGGTCATGGAATATGCCCCTTACGACCTCTTCTCCGTCGTTATGTCTTCCAAGATGCTTCGCCCAGAGGTCTACTGCGTCTTCAGACAGATTTGCAACGGTGTCGCCTATTTGCATTCCTTGGGTCTCGCCCATCGAGATCTCAAACTCGACAACTGCGTACTCACTCGCGGCGACGTCGTCAAACTCATCGACTTTGGTACCGCAGTCGTCTTTGCGTACCCGGGTTCAGACATGGGTGGCTCCGTCCCTGACACCTCAGGTCTCGTACAGCACAAGTCCGCTCCCGTTATAGGTTGCGTCGGCACCCAACCACCAGACGCCCCTGCGCCACATACCCATGCTCGCCTAGTCAAGGCCTCCGGCATAGTGGGCAGCGACCCTTACCTTGCCCCCGAGGTTCTCACCGGGGGCAACTACGATCCACGCAAGACAGACGTGTGGAGTGTCGGCGTCATTTTCGTGAGTACTCCTGTTCCGATGGCCCATGCGGCCCTGCTATTGCTGTACCCCGTTGCTGTGCCCCTATTCTGGTTTTCTTTTGCCAAGCTTGGCGGTGATGTAAAACATGGTACGGCACGGGGAAGGCTATATTCATCTCGCTTCATATTCTCGTAAACCGAGTTCTCATTCTGATATTCGAATCCAGGTGTGCATGATCCTCCGGCGCTTTCCTTGGGCGGTTCCTGACCGCGAACGGGATGCATCTTTCCGCGCCTTCCTTGAAGCAGAAGGTGAAAATCCAATCGAGTCTCACAAGTCGCGGTCTCGTCGCTCGAACCCTCGTGCCAAGAAGAATGCGAAAGGGCTTGGCATCGCGGACGCGATCTCGGCACCCAACGGTCACTTGGCCGTTCCGTCGGCGAACAGTGCAAATAATGGAACTGCTTTGGCCGCAGGCGGTGTGTACTCACGCACGAGCCCGCAGTGATTTCTCATCCCTAATTCATAGATTATCCGAGCTCCTTACTCCAACCTGATGACGCCAAGTCGCTACTCAGCGTGACCAGCAGATTTACGGAAAGCACCTATCTGGACCCTGCGACGATTACCTCCACCAACTCGCACCCCCGATCTGACACCACTTCATCTACTTCGTTTTCGGGTGCAGAAGACGACGGACAGCGCCCTGAGGAAACCACGAGGTCGACGAAACAAGCACTATTGAGTCCCGGATATGGTACGAGGGCCTCGACACTTCCCACGCCAGGCCATGAGCCCCAGATCGATGGGGTCATTGGGGATTACGAGGTCGAAATGGACAAGAGCGTGTTGGAGCTCGGCCGCCCGGGTCTGTCGACTGAAAGTTTGCCCGCGCATGGTCCGCTGCTCGGTTACGCCGAATGTTTGGGTAATGTGGTCGGCGCGAATACTCCGACGATAACCAATGGAACTGTGTGTGCGGCGAATCGTCCGCCATCAGAAAGTCTCTCCGCGTCGCCGCCCAAGTCCCCGGAATTGCAGACCGGTCGTCCAGCCCCTTCTCCGCCGGCCTGTTTTCCTCGGATGTCCCAGAAGCCTGCAACTCCGAAATGTACTCGCAAGCGCGCTGTTTCGAACACGTCCCCCAACTCTGTGTTCCGTTTACTTCCTCGCGAGGCTAGACCTGCACTCCGCCGTATGCTATGCTTTGATCCCAAAGCACGTACGACGATGGGTCAGCTGGTGTGGGGAGGGTGTGGTGGTGGCATCATCGCACTGGAAGAGGGCGAGAAGTGTAGCTGCGAGAGTGACCGAGAAGCTGCGGGTTGCGACTCGGACGGTGATGACGACCACGAGAGCGACGGCGAATACGATGACGACCTTGGCGACCCATGGATCAGAGAGATCGATGCCTGTACGGACAAGAAAGCGCCCACACACGTACACGTCCGCATCCCGTCGGACGAGAAGAGCAGCAAGAAGTTGTTCTTTTGAAATCTCTGGCGAACAGGAAGGGCATAGGAGAACGGCCTGCACCACAGACGTCCTTTTTCCCTCGAATGTTTGACGACTTCCTTGCGGCTGCCCCATTGATTCGTTCCCGGAAACATGTGTCTTGTCTGGATAATTCAATGACCGCTGGCCCACTTGGTGATAACGACCGGATCGTGGATCAACGTTTCAACCCCTACCCGCGGTGCACAACTCGCCACTTTCGTTTGCCCATCTCGCCGCGTTCCATTCATTTGTTGCCACCTTGACCGCGCTGATCATCATTTCACATTTATTTACCTTTTTCTCTGTAGATATACACATTGCATCTCATTTGATGGCATTCTTTAGGGCTTAGGCACGGGCCCACCCACCATCTTTTGCCATCTCTTGTTTCACATGCACCACTACCACCTTTATCCTAACAGTCCACGACGACAGGCAATTATTGACTGTACATGAATGATGATCAAGACAAGAAATGTTAATCGTATATTTAATACACATGCATAGGGTCGGAGTAGTACAAAGTAAATTTACTCTCTCGTTCAATTCTCTTGTGTTTTAATCGAATACGTGCATGCGTTGCGCCGTCAGTAGTTACTCGTAGAGAATAGGTGAACTCGAAAGAATGTACAGCGGGATGATTGGTTGACACCTGATGCACGGCCGAATATGTGACTTGACATATCAGGTACTCACCTGAGAACTTTCTGTGTTTTCGCATATTTTGTCATAAATACTTAATTATTATACAGATAAGTTCTCGGATAAGTACCTAACATATCAGGCCACATATTCGGCTGTGCATCAGGTGTGATTAAGTATCAGATGCCGCTGCACCACCGAAAGTCACCAACTTGCGCAGACTCCCATCAATCGACGAGGTGATGACCGAACCTACCAAGCAAAAGTTGTGGGGAGGCCGCTTCACCGGCAAGACTGATCCGCTGTGAGTAGCCATACCATCGTGTGTCGCCCTTGACGAGCTCGCGAACAGGATGCACGCGTTCAACCAGTCGCTGCGCTACGACCAGCGCATGCACGCCGCCGACATTCGCGGATCGATCGCCTACGCGAAAGCGCTCACACGCGTCGGGATCTTGACGGGCGAGGAAAAGGCCAAGATCGTCGAGGGCCTACAGGCCGTCGAAAGGGAGTGGGAGAGCGGACAGGTGCGCAATCACCCTCGCTGGACGACTCGGATTCGTCGGCTCAGTCGGGCCTGGATCTAGTTCGTGCCCGCCCCCGACGACGAAGACATTCACACCGCCAACGAACGCAGGTTGAGCGAGCTCATCGGGCCACTCGGGGGAAAGCTGCACACGGGCAGATCGCGCAACGATCAGGTCGCAACAGACATGCGGCTGTGGCTGTTGGACGAAGTGACGGACGTGAAGACCAGCCTCGAGGGACTTGTGCGCGTCATGGTCGAGCGCGCGGACAAGGAACGGGACGTCTTGTTGCCCGGGTATACCCATCTCCAGGTGCGCGGGCCGATCTCTCGTTCTATCTGGTGCTGATCGACGCGATCACAGCGCGGACAACCCATCCGCTGGTCCCACTTCCTTCTCGCGCACGCCTTTGCCTTCAAAAACGACCTGGACCGCCTCCGCCAGCTCGTCCCGCGCATTTCGGTCCTCCCGCTTGGCTCTGGCGCCCTCGCCGGAAACCCGTTCGCGGTCGACCGCGAGTTCCTGGCGCGCGAGCTCGGGTTCGAGTCCTTGGCCGAGAACAGCATGTGGGGGGTCGGCGATCGCGATTTCGTCGTCGAGTTTCTCATGTGGGCGAGCTTGACGACGACGCACATGAGTCGGTTGGCCGAGGACCTGATCGTGTACTCGACGGCCGAGTTCGGGTTCGTCACGTTGAGCGACGCATACAGGTGCGTGCTGGCGTCGTTGTTGCGTCACCGAGTCCCATGTCGCGTAGCACCGGGTCGAGCATCATGCCACAGAAGAAGAACCCGGATTCGTTGGAGCTGTTGAGGGGCAAGGCGGGTCGCATCTTTGGCAACGTGCGTGTACCGTTTCCCTACTCTCGAACGCGCACACGAAATCGACGTGACGTTCAGATGGCTGGGTTCTTAATGACGCTCAAGGGTCTCCCGTCGACGTACAACAAGGACCTGCAAGAGGACAAGGAGCCGCTCTTCGACGCGGTCGACACCATCGCGGCATCGCTCAAGATAGCCGAGGGCGTGATCGCCACAATGACTGTGAGTGACGCGGTTTGACCTTTGAGCGGGACGTGTTGACGATCCTATGCGCATAGGTGCATGGAAATAAGATGCGTGCCGCGTTGACCATGGACGTGCTCGCGACAGATCTGGCAGATTACCTCGTCCGCAAGGGGGTGCGTCACCTTTGCGACGTCCCTGTGCATGTACTAAACCGCTGACCGCCGCGCGTCGTACACAGGTACCCTTTCGAGAGACGCATCACGTGTCAGGACGCGCAGTGGCTTTGGCCGAAGCGCGGGGGTGCCAGCTCAATGCGCTCACGGTGCAAGACTACAAAGGGTTACACGAAAAGTTCGACGACGACGTCTTGGAGGTGTTTGATTTCGAGGCGAGCGTTGAGAGGCGGACGGCGATTGGGGGTCCGAGTCGGGCGACGCTGGACCGCCAGATTGCGGTGCTGCGGGCTGCGCTGGGTCCCTGATCGGACCCGCGCATTCGCCGTTGTGATCTCTGCGCGGGTGGAAGACGAGGTGAAATCCAACAAGATGATTGGACGATTGATTGTTAGAAAAATCAGCCACCGAGAGTAACTACTTATCAGTCTGTGGGAAAGGGGGCATCAGCGTACCCCTAAGACGTCCCTTGTGTTGAGCGCTATTAGTTCGTGGAACGACAAGGCGACGGACGACTTCTATACGGTCGCTTCCATAGACCCTCGTACTCATTGATGAATCCGCCGGGGATGTAGTAATGAATTTTAGGACCAGAGTGTGTGACGGACGCTTTGCGCGTTGCCAGCTTCCCACATCAGGCGATCATCAACTTGGGCCCTGGACCTGACGGCGTATCTTTGAGAAACACTCGCCGGGTCGGATCCTTCAGCATCCCTTAAGTGGAAAGCGACGGCCATGTATTTCGTTGACGCAGCACTGCGGCGGCGGACGATACCGAGTTTTCGTATCAACCAACGTCCTTCATCTCGAGTGTTTCTTGCTCTGGACGCTCGAATTTTTGCGATGGGACTGCAGGCTTCAGTGAAAATACGCTCGCCAGTCCAGAACGGCAACAGACCAAGGCAGAGACCATGACGACCTCCACATGAATAAAGGGTCCTGCGAAGATGGTACCTGTATTCCTTATTCAGCTGCTGAATCAGACGCCTTTCCGGCAATTTATATCCAACTGAATGAACAAACTTTTGTGCACTTTGGGCCTTGGAAATTCGCCACGCTCGGGTATCGCTATCCGGGGGCTGGTGATGCCACGCGTCACGATCGCGTTGGATGTACCACCTTAGGAAAGCATCGACGTCGCGTCCGCTCTGATCATGAGCTCCATATAGACTCGTTTGAACGAAATTTGACACGTCAATTTGCAGGTGAAGAAACACCAGTCGAATGATAAACGGCTGGCAGTGAGTCTGCAAGTAAGCCGGAGAGCGAACGGAGCATCGACACGTCCCTCTGACCAGTACTGCCAAAACGAGAACGAGCGTCGCTGCGACATGTCTTCAGACGCATTGATGTCAGACAGCAGATTTCATCGCGGACTACCTCCGCGATGCACGGAAGTCTTGGAGAGAAAACGAACGGAACAGAAAGTGCGCGCTGTTTCAGTGGGACTTGGCCAGGGCGTCGAAGCGGTGTAGTTTGTTTGTAGCCGTTTGTTCCAACATCGCGCCGGTCGCGCAAAAAACGCGGACAACAAGCAACGGCTGTCAGTGTCCATCACAGCGACTCCAAGCGCACTACGCTGGTATACCAATTCCTTCTTTGACGACTTTACCCATGGATAGACTAGCAGCGATGAGGGTAAGTCCTCGGTTTTTCTTCCCGTTCGCGTCGTGCTCAAAGTTGCTATGTTGCGTAGGCCCAGCAGGGCAGGTGAGCGCAGCCTTTTTGCTTGTGAACGAGCCCGTGACGACCTTGTGTAGCCAACAGCGAGGAAACCCTTATAGCAGACAGGGCGACGCTGCGTACGAGATGTCCGACGTGAAGGATAGCTCGACGAATCTCACCGCAGGCGGAGGCGGTGTAGACGCCGCTGACAATATGGCTACCTTCTACGCCGAAGTAAGTGTATCTACGTGGGTGGACGGGTGATGCTCAAGCAGGATAGATTGCTTCCCTTCAAGACAGCATCAAGACGTTCAACTCCAATGTCCAGCAGATCAGCGACCTTCATTCACGCTCCTTGAACAACACCGACGACGCACTCGCTCAGAGGAATACGGCACAGTTGGCAGATCTCGTCGAAGACACGAGCGCACTAAGCGCTACGTTGAAGCGGCGTATTCAAGCATTGGAAAGGCTGCCCGGAAGCGGTAGAGACGGCCAGATTCGAAAGCAGCAGGTGACTAGGCAATGGAATGGGATGAATACGGTGCTCACCATGCGCTATGTAGACCGCACTTGTCAAGTCCAAATTCGTGGATTCCATTCAAAACTACCAACAAGTGGAACAACAATACCGACAGAAGTACAGGCAACGAATGGAAAGGCAGTTCAAGATTGGTGAGTTCCATTTCTGGACGGGTTACTCGCTTTGACTTGAACGCGTCTAGTTAAACCGGATGCCACCCCGGAGGAGATACGTGCAGTCGTGAATGATGACTCCGGTGGTCAGATATTCAGTCAGGCTGTACGTACCCGGAATTTGCTCCCATATTCCAGCTTGACCAGGATTATCAGTTGATGAACTCGAACCGTTATGGTGAATCAAGAGCTGCCTACCGAGAGGTGCAAGAACGGCACCAGGATCTCCAACGCATCGAGCAGACTATTGCGGAGCTCGCCCAACTCTTCAATGATGTATGTCCACGGAAAAGTCTGGTAGCTGACGCTGACGTTTACTTCGTTGTATAGATGAGCATCATGGTAGAACAGCAGAGTGAGGTGATAGACAACATACAAACGGCTGCGGCCACAGTCGAAAAAGATATCGAGACGGGGTACGCTTCGCAATCTAATTCGCTGGACTATATCTAAGGTCCACACCTCAGCATTGGTCACACGGACAAGGCCGTCGCCTCTGCTCGCGCCGCAAGGAAGAAGCGTTGGATTTGCTTCTTCCTCACAATCCTAATCCTTGCCATCGTTGCGATTATCGTTGCGGTTGTCATCACCAACAACATAAAGACCACCGGCAAGGCAACCTAATTGCCAGTGACTCCATGCGTTCCCTTATTCCCACTGTTTGGAGATGAACTCCACTCTCATTACTCATCAAACCTGTTCTGTTCGTCTGCTCGTTCCTATGGGCCCTTGCCACTCCTTTGAACTGGACATACCGCCAGGTCGTGCATTGCTCGCTAGATCGTCACCCTTTACACTAGGGCTCTTCAGAGTCGTTACCCTCACGTTCCTTTGTCTTCGTTATCATCTACTTAATTGGATCTAGCTGGTAATGATGTGTCGGACACTACACGTCCTGGAAATCGATTATTTATAGCCGGTCTTCATGCGCCAAGAGCTCGAGCAGGTCAGTTGGCGCATCGCGTGATGACTTTAGATTGCGGGCAACGCTCATAGATAGTTCGTCATGATCCAACGCGGTGATGATGTACGGATTCGAATGCAGACACGCACGTACCAAGCATGCAATATAACCGACATCGAGGAAAGAACAAGGGCCGGTCACGTCGTCAAAAAACGACACGGCATGCAGCATCCATCACGTCTCACCGACCCTTGAACCAAGCTGCTCCTTGACGTGAATGCTTTCGCATGGTGTCAGGTTCGCCAATGGTGACCCGCTTCAAATGGATGTCCCGTCGGTAGGGAAGCCCGGGAAACTTGCGAGGAGGTGATGCACCAGCGGAGGCAGGGGGGCTTTTCCCCGTCTCGTCACGGAGCGCACGCCCTCACGCAAACGATTTCCGTGTCGACATCAGGAGCGGCGGCCATATGCCAAAGCCCCCAAGAGGGACGACAGTATCATAACGGACACGGCAAGCCTGCCTTGTACTGAGTTTTGGAACCGTTCGAGGAACCAGGCGTGGCGGCGGTGCAGGCACGGAGATGACCACTGAAACTTGATCGATGGCGTCGGGGAACGTTCAATCCGACTTGGGCGAGTAGTCCGGTCGACTCAGTGCCAAGTAGATTTTTGATCGAGATCATCAGAGCCGACATCATAAAGAGATAAAACATATGCTAATCAGAGCCAAGCTTGAGTGAGCACCGTGACTGCAGCATGCACGTATCGCTGATGGTAGTGAAACCGGGCACGAGGTTTATAAGACAACACGCCCGTAATACTACGGTGTTTGATGTCGTCTGAATCGATGTCAAAGACGTTCGTTGGCAAACCCGTCCGGAAACAACGTACCCACATCCTGCGGCAGCGGCAGTATAGTTTGTTGGAGAGGTTAAGCGATGTTCAAGATCAGAAGAAGCGGATCAATACTGGAACGCACGAGATAATGCATTCAAAGCAGTTCAAAGGCTGTGTGGGTCCACCTAGGAACCACAAAAAAATCATTGTCGTCACCCATCCACTGCAAATGAGTCGGTTGACGGGAGAACTTCTGCCTACAGGAACGCCAGCGCACAGGATTCTGGAGACTTCAAAACTTGATGTAAAAAGGTTCACTTCTGACCATATGGCCCGGGGATGATGTAGTCAGCTCAGACGATAGACACCCATTGATCCTCACTAGCACCTCGATTGAGACTAAGGACAGACTTGTCTTGAAACGTGCGGCAGAACGAAGGTGGCGGCCAACGATTACTCGATCTACCGTAAGCTCCTCGGCGACTTTCGTAGGCTCTCACTAAAGAAGGCCAGGATGACAGACCATCAAGCTTGGCTCTGTGGAGAGTATTGGTGGCAAGCATGTATTTGAACTCAAAGCAGACTCCGGATGAAACTTTCGGAAGAATGGACACCGCCGCCGATCAAGTTGTCAACGTGTTGCCATAATACACGGTAGGCTATCACCGGCCCAGTTGAGGTGGAAGGGGAACAGCTAGACCCATGCTCCCTGGTCGAAGCGTCATGTTGGCAAGGGAATGAGCTACATGACGTTAATTGACTCGTCCCTCGACTTCTCATTGACATCCAGAGCTGCGACGGCAGGCTCAGAGAGAGCGGAAAAACTGTTTATCATAGCATCATTCCGCGCTGGAACAGCGTGGCCATGCCTCCGCGCTATTTCTACTTGCGTTTTCAGAATGATCAAGAATTAGACGATCACCCGAGATACCCCGAGAGCGCACACCTATGAAATGATTTCGTCGTGCTGCCACGCCGTGGTCGAATTAAAAAGCGCTTTTCGGGCTTGGGAAACGTCTAAAAAACCCATGAGATTAATCAAACCGGGAGGTGTAATATGGAAGCAGAATCCACGCTTGTACGCCATTCCATTCCGAGCCCGTGGAGGCCTGGGACATTATAACAGAGTCACCTTCGTGGGTATGTACGAACAGCGTTGAAAAACATTTCTCCGCATCGGCGAGAGGGGTGTCGGCGTGCCGCAGTGCCGTCTCGTTGCCGCGTGTGAACGCTGAAACGTGAGACAGCGAACAGACCATGCAAGCATCCAAACACTAGAAGGTCACCCAATCTCGAACCCAACTTCTCAGGTGGGTCAACGGAAGCGTCCCAAGCGAAAGGTGAATTGGCAATTGGATATCGGAAAGCCAGATTGGCGAAGGCTTGTCACACCAATCCAACGTCTGAATACGGCCGAAGGCACATGTTCAGTGCTGGTTCCATGTCATTAAAGAATCAGACAATAAACCTTATCTAAGTATCCCCTTCAAGAGCGGACGACCATCGTGGGGACAGGCGAGGTAATGCACGCAGCACGCCAGAACGTGAGAGGAATGAAGCGCATTCTGAAGGCTTAGGAGCAATTGGTATTACGGAGATATTATAAGATCGATAAACCTCGTGTTCACGTTCGGTCGCACTGTGGAAGGGTTCTGGTCGGTGTCTTTGATTCAAGGGAATTTAATCGGACCTGCATGCGGAAAAGGGTGTCAACTTGGTAGCCACCGTGCAATTAAGAAACTTCGAGCCATATCTGACGGGCGAGTAGCAGGGGATGGATTGGTACATGAGGCATGATGTTCGAAGTGAAAAACACAGCACCTTAGACAGTCGACGAAAAAGGTTGTGGGGACGAATGGAACGGAAGTCGAGGCCTGAAGATTGTGAGCATTGGCAACACGAAACACACACAGGTTCGCAAAGGGAAATGCATTCTTAAACAGTCCACCAAAGTACAATAACGGGAGGGGATATGGAGGACTATGCGGACGCAGGTACTGGCTGATAAGCCCGGGTTACCGAAAGCCAAGGCTTCGAAACCCTGGCCGGCCACAGAAGCCCAGAAAAATGGTAGAGATGGACGAAGTTGACATTAATATTCTTCCGTGCCGCATCGTGACTGCAGGATTTCGGAAAATCGGGCGATCAGACGAGGAGTAAAGTTCAGGGATTTCATGCTTTCAACAAGATGCACCGAGGCGGACAGAAGATACTCTCCGATGCGTTGTGACCGACAAAAGGGGCAGTCTGATGCCGACCGCTGGGTTGGTAAATGGAATGGCTCTTGGAATTATGTACCTAGAGAATATGGCTTCTGTGCCTCCGAATTTGCGCCTAACCTGCCAGGGCACGATACGGGGTGCCAGATCCCAGGTCTCGGGGCGAGGCAGAATCGAAGAATGCACGCATAAAAATCGTTATTTTGCGATACGAGGGAATGCAGAGTCTCTTAGTCAATGATGTTTTTTGCGCGGGAATTAGGGCTGGCCCCTCGTCCGATGGAAACACCGCTTATACACAAGCCGGATTAGTGTCGCAGTAAGTTTGATGCACCTAGCTCCACAACACGGATATGAATAAGAATAAAACTCCTCTCACCTTCCCTCGAAGGTTGCTTGCACCCCGTGGAGGTCTAGACAGCATTTGGCACGCAGAGATAGCATTCAGGTCGTTAGACCGAACAAACAACGAAGTCAACCCACATTACAATTCATCTCTTCCGTTACGGGACCCTTCTTCCTCCTCTTCCACCCAATCTGGATCACTAGCCCTCTCTGTATCCGCATCGCTCCTCATATCGAAGACTGCATTTCGCAGCATTTCTGTTAAACGTGTATACCCTTCAGCGGTCACATCCCCATGTGCCCTTCCATCGCCACTTCCATCCATGGGTATTTCCTCCAGTATTTCGATGACTATTTCGCCATTTTCGCCACGATCGAGGAACACCTGCGGGTTGTTACCGCTGAGCACTTGAATTTCAGGTGACTTCATAAGGGCTTCCACGGCCCGTTTCCAAAAGTCATCCCATTGACCGTCATCTTTATCGCCCGAACTCGATCCAAGCGAACTCTGTGGCGCCGCCGGGGCGGGTATGACGAAACGGGACTTGCGGTTGAGAAGATGCAAGGGGTGATCAGATTCATTCAGATTCGCTTGCTCTCCCGCTTGTCTTTGTTCAAGCTGCGTCAACTCGGAAGGAGAAACCTGGTCCGAAATCGGGTCGGCGATTTGTCGGCAGCGGATGAGTGACTCGTCGCGAGTTTCTACACGGGACCTGAATCCAGGTTCGCCGCATAGGCGCGGCGTCTGCACCACGAGTACATAGGAACATGTTTTCGCTTCTCGGACAAGGAGTATGGAATCGGCCATCGTCATTGAACAGTGGAACTGATGACTATTTATCAGCCAATATATGAGAGGAGAACTGACATCACTTGCCTGAACTTCGACTTCACGGGGCTTCCCGGTTTTATCGCAAAACGTGCCGTCACCCCATCGCTGCACAAGGTAACGAGAACCTGGCCCACGCGCAACTTCTAAGTTCGCAGCATGAGCAAGTTGGTCAGCGACGGCCACATCGACTCTGTCGTCTGATGCGAGAGGTGAGCGACCGAGCGTGAACGCTTCCCACTGAACAGGTCTTAGGACGTATTCTCAAAGAGATCGTGGAAACCTGCCTGCGGGTCCTCAGCAGGTTCATATGGACCTGATTGTATGGCATTATTTGATCACGCCATGTAAAAGTCAAAACATGTGTTACCTGTGGGTGGTTGCGTGGGAGCGAGCTCTTTAAATTGTCTGATTTCCTGGTTGTGACAATAAGAGTACGTGAACCACGTTTGTCGATGCTAATAGATAAAATCAGAAATCCGCCGTGTCTTCAGATACGACGATCGCACATAAAGACATTTTCCGGATAACGGCTGAAGCAACGACCAGCTATTCTGAAGTATCGCGTCACCATCGAAGTCTTCAGCAGGGGTGCCTGTATCACGTGCCGGCGGAATGAGGCAGATGAACTCGTTGTCTGGACCAATTTTCATATGCTGAAGGGAATAAACAGAGGTCTCTGACTGCACTGTGCCCTGACAGCGTCAGTTCGGCGAGGACCGAAATACACATCGGACTTACAGACATTACGCGTTTCGTGTGCAGTTCCCGATTCTGAACTACCAATTTCCTTCATGCCAGCCTGAGAGTGCCATGCAGGGGGGTCCCACGATTCACCAAGGAACTCCCGCTCGCCACCTTGCAGGCCATCTTGTATCCAGCGTTGTGCAGTTTCATTGGGGAGGGGGAAGTCGTTGAGAAACGTGACGCGATACTTTGGGAATGCGTAAAGATCTTCGGGGCCCGAGTACAGTAAGCGTGCACTGCCAAGGGCAAAGGAGGAGACAGCGAAGGCGACTAAGGCAGACGGCCTCATTCGAAGGAGTCCTATAGTGATGTGAAGTGACCAGAAACATTACTCCACGTCTGCTCGGACTTTGGAAACTGGACTAAATTTATCGCCGACTGAAGTTAAGGCATGCCGACTCCGCGGCCAGAAAAAAAGAGCAAAGAAAAAGTCCTTCCTGGAGGCCTCCAGGACGACACGATAATCTGCGTACTTTCTGCGCATGGTATACGTTGTTCACTTGAGGTTTTCGCGCGGAGGCCATGCTACCGCCAATCGCCGATCGGCCTGATGGAGCTGGCGTTGATTCGAGCGGTCAATTGAGTGATACGTTCACAACGCGGGGATGCAGGTCTGGAACGTTGATCATTCTGCCAGTGGGCTCAGGCGGTAGCAATTCACCTGAGAGCGACGCAAAACCGAGAAAATGATTTTTCAGCGTGCTTCGTCGGCACATTTACGTACGTATTCCAATATCAGGGGTTAAAAATCTACGAACTGATTGCCCGGCGATAATAATAAATCCTAGTTTTGGCTAGAATTCACGCGAGGGAAACAATTGCAATACACGTCCCAACTATATTCGGTAGGGGGATAATATTCCGTTAAAACGAGGGCTTCACCCTTTCCCCGCTTTCCTCTCTCCTCGACGCGGACGTCCACCGCCTGCGACCCGTCGCCGTCAAGCTCCCGTGATCACCATTCTCCCATCATCTATCTATGTCCGCCTCCCCGCAGCAAGAGGACGCGGCGGACAGATATGATGAGGATATCGAAGAAAATGATCAGCCTGTCGTAGAGGAAACAGAGGGTGAGTCCCTCGTCTGCTCTGCTCTGTACCATTCTCCCCCCATATTCATCATTTTTTCCAAATTTATTTCTCGTATCGTTAGCTGCTACAACACCTAAAGATGCACAACCTGCCAAAAGGGGGCGCGGTCGCCCCAAAGGCAGTAAAAACAAGAAATCAGGGGCTGCATCCACCGCTACGAGTTCACCAGAAGGAGCACCGGTAAAGAAGAAAAGGGGGAGACCACCCAAAGTATAACTTACTAGTCTGCCTCGTTCCTGATTCTCGACTGACGATTTCCCCGTACAGGAAAAGAAACCGGACGATTCGGGTGCTGAGGAGCCGCCTGCGAAGCGGAGACGTGGCCGTCCGCGTAAAGAGCAGAAACCACAAGAAGTTGTCACAGCGGCCACGTCTGCGGCTGCCACAGCTGACGGTTCGGGCGAATCGAGCGTAAAGAAGAGACGAGGACGACCACCGAAGAAGACTTAGGTTACTCCTCACTGGCATCTTCGTGTCCCCTGCATTCTCCACTGCTTTCGATTATGTTGCATTTCTTGCTTTCTTGTATACCAGATCTTTACGACAAAGCACGACTATTGACCTTTTCTGTGTTTCTACTAGGTAAAGCTTGCATAGACTATCTAATGGCGCATTTCAACAGCATTTCTTGTGGCCTCCTGATGACAAGCCGTGTACAAGAAAGACGCTTATTTTTATACCCTGTGAACGGTCACAATGATTGATAACCAGCCTTCATACTCCTTTCAGAAATGGGTGTCGCCAGTCAACTCTGCGGGGTATCCTCATGTAACACCATCCCAAATTAATCACCGTTCAATATACTGGGGGACGGGAGAATTTTCTAATCATGCCTATGGGTCGCAATAAAACTCACATTTCTCCATGGCAATAAGGAATCACGGAGTCTACAAAGTGACACGTCAAGAGCTCATGTCATCATTTTCGCAGCCAATAAACAATGTGGAATGTAACATATAACGCCGCAGCGCCAAGGGCAGCGGTGCCAAAGCGCCCAGTGAAAGAGAGGAGGGCAAACTGCTTTGCCGCCTTCCTCCGAGCTGTCGCATAGCTGATGTCCGGACGGAAGGTGATCATCGTGTAGAGCGGAAGCCATCCTGTCGGGTTAGGAGATGGGAACGGGACTGTAGCCAATGACCGCGTGACCGAAACCATGGAGTCCTTGCTAGAGGTGATCGCGTACAGCAAGTTGTCGAGCGCCTTCTTGAAAAGGTATATAGGTGTTGTCACGGAATACCGCATTTCAATACTGCAGTGGTGAACAATAAACGGAGGCCTTGGTAACGGGCGATGAACTTACTAATTGTCCATGGCAAGTTCACAGATAGCGACGAGATCCTCGTGTCTTGTTTCAGTGTACTTGGACAGGGCATTGAATAGCCTCGTGTCCGTGGGTTCTTGTTCGCCTAAACGGCCTGGTGGGCTGCAGGCAGCCACACCCTCCTGCAGAAGCAGTGCCCGCAAAACCCGTACATCCTCCAGACCGCAGTTGAGCCCCTGTCCATAAAAGGGTACCATGGAATGAGCAGCGTCACCCAATATTACACACCGATCCTTGTAATGGTATGGCTTTGCCTAGGGAGATTCGGATCTCTGAGCTTCTTGAGCGCATTCCAGTTAGACACACCTTGATACTTATAAGCGGGCTTCTGGAGTTCTTGGCGAAATCGTTTAGTAACTTGTCCTCTCCGAGCAGGAGAAGGGCATCGGGGAAGTATGTCCTGAACCATGATAGGATCGCATCGCGACCATCCAAGCGATCAAACTCGGCAGTGGGGGCAAAAAGGGTACACGTGAAGGACTTGTCCTTGAAACGGAGTAAGCGGTTAAGTGGGAAAAATGGGACGACAGGCCTTTACTTTGTTTGGTAGCGCGATGAGCATGAATGAATGGCGAGGCCAAATGTGGAGGTGATTCGGATCAAGTAAGAAATCAAGCTGGCCATGCTCGTCACAACCTGCCGGCATTTTAAGTTCAATATATTCATGCGGAATATATTCCTGCTGGAAATCCATTCTGGATGCTTCGAGTAAGTGTTTGCTGAACCCCACCGAACAAGCAAGCAGGCACACCTTACAACCCTCATTAATTGACGACGGACAATGGAATGACTACCGTCTGCGCCTACGCATAGATGAAAGGTTTCTCGGATTTCCGTCTCCGAATCTGTATCTCGAGTAATCACTGTTCTCTCGTCGAAATTGACGGATAGAACCTTATGGTTGAAGAACAAACGGATATTTGGAACGACAGATGCCTCTTCAAGTAACCCTTCATTAAAAAGAGTACGATCTATGGAGTTGATACACTGCAAGAAGAGTACTTGTTAGTTTATACTGGACAGACACGCGAATGGAACACAACACTCTAACGGACACGGGGGAATCTACCAACCTGTCCATCTTTATCATACTGTTGGCTATGCTGATTTCCGAACATGTCGTGAATCATTCGGCCACGCATCGGTATCACGGTCTCTAGAAATCGCGCCGTCATGGCTGGATCAATGACTTGTAAAGCCGCGATTCCACGAGATGAGATTGCAAGGTTAATCGAACGCTGCTTGGCGGCGGCCTTGGAGGATGGAAGCCGTAAGTCTGGAGAAGTTGTGACTGACTGCAACTAGATGAATTGCCAGATTACCAGGTCGCGCTTCGTAGATGTCGACTTTCCATCCCATCTTAGCGAGTGATATTGCGGTGAGACAGCCTACGGGTCCAGCGCCGACTACGATTGCAGTTCGCGCTGTATCTGCCTGATGGTCCCGGCTCATGGATGTTGACGACATGCGTTTAGGGGGAGGGAACAAGGGCAGCCGGCGGATCGAGTCGGACGTTTTCACATCCCCAATGCGGTACCCAGGCTTGCAATCAAGTAATACGTACACAATCAGTGGCGTCGCTCACTGCGCCCCTACCCGACCATGCCTTCAACTGATCACAAGGACCTCTCCGTCGTGCTCACCGGAGACCAATTTCTGATCCCAATGAACAAGGAATACAGCAGCCAGGGGCCCAACGGTTGTCATTCGCCGTTCTTACCAAGCTCGATGAAAACTCATGCCATTCTTGTGACATCCAGGAGACCATCGGTGCGCGTACCTCTGTGGGAATTCGTTGGGCCTATTAGCTAGGCGGTCAAAGGCTCTCGTAGAAGAAGAGCTGCACGTATGGGCAACTCGGTGAGCTACCCGCTGAGAGGGTATCGGCTGTCCAAGCTTATTGTTTTGTAAACAGGGCTGTAGAAGGCCACTTCAAGCATCCACACGGCCGCGAATGGATGGATATCGCAGATACGGTCACCCCCCTACTTGCTGAATTAGTTGGTGGGTATGCCTCTTGAGATATCGGTCGTATTAGTGTTTCTGGCATTCACATCTACAATCTCAGGTGCCAAGGAGAAAGAAGTTGCCTGTATGGGGACACTGACTGCGAATCTGCATCTCATGATGTCAGCGTTCTATAAGCCCATCCCCACTCGCTTCAAGATTCTCTGTGAAGGCAAAGCTTTCCCCTCGGATCAAGTATGTGCTTCTTTTTATGATCCATACAATATTCCAAATGACCTCTCACTTCTTCAGTACGCATTCGCCTCGCAAGCGCGCTTGCACGGATATGACCCGACTCAGGCGATCATTGAGTTGTTCCCCCGACACGGCGAGTTCACCCTTCGCGAGTCGGATATACTCGACATGATCACTAAGGAGGGTTCGTCAATTGCTCTTGTAATTTTCAGTGGCGTGCAGTATTACACTGGTCAATGGTTCCCCATCGAAGCGATCACGAATGCCGCAAATGCACAAGTAAGTTTACGAACCTTTACGCACGCCTCCCTACTTCGAAGGCCGATAGTTGCGGTCGAGCCTTTGGTTGTTCTTGCTGGGTGGTTCGCCAGTTGAACACTAACGATTCATCTCAAGGGCTGCATCTGTGGCTGGGACCTCGCCCATGCAATCGGCAATATTCCCATGGCATTGCATGACTGGGGCGTTGATTTTGCGGTGTGGTGCTCATACAAATATCTCAATTCGGGACCTGGTGGTATCGGCGGTCTTTTCATCCATGACAAGTGGGAATCCAATAAAGCGCCGCAGTACGCATATCTCCCGTCCATTTTGTCATACAAGTTATGGGCTAGAGCTTAACCCACCTAGGTATGCAGGGTGGTGGGGACACGACCCCGTCACGCGATTTTTGATGCCCCCCAAGTTCTCTGCTATACCCGGCGCTCAGGGATACCAGCAATCCAATCCGTCGGTGCTCGCAACAGTTTCTCTGCTCGGAAGCTTACAGGTATTCAAAGAAGTCGGCATGATAGGACCCCTGCGTGAGCGATCAGTGTTGTTGACCGGCTATTTGGAGTCACTCCTCGTTAAATCGGCATTCTATGTGGCGGTCAACCTGGTCGCTGAAAAATACTCCCTTGATGGTGACAAATTGCGAACACAGAAGCCGCAGCCAGTTTTTACGATCATTACTCCAAGCGATCCAGAGTCGAGAGGCGCCCAGTTGTCTCTGCTCTTCCTTCCCGCTGAGTACAATGTTATGCAGGAGATTTTTGATTTTTTGTCATCGAGAGGCGTCGTGGGAGACGAGAGGAAGCCCGACGTCATTCGGTTAACACCTGCCCCACTGTATAACACTAAGCTAGACTGCGAGTGGGCGGCCCTGGCATTGGAAGAAGGATTTCGCTCGCTAGTAAAACACAATTAAAAGGGGGGTATCAAGTTGGACTACCTTGTATGTACCCACAACACCATTGACGTATTTGGGACTTTTTAGGATATCATTGTGCTCGCCTTCTAAGCGGTCAAGCGACTTCGAAACCAGACATGATCTTCTTCTCAGAAATTCGTACATTCCTTGGCTCTGAAGCTGATCTACCAGGTTGTCACCCTTGGAGTGTATGACGAACCAGTGTATATGTTGACTTCTTGGATCAGTTGTTGCTTTTACCGCCGACACGTCTTCGTAATAGTCCTGCCTTCCAAACGTATTTTCAATAAACCAGCTCCTGTACCGTGGAAAGCTCGAGAGCAAGAGATCAGTGTCATATATGCCCTCCGACATGATAATCGCCGCTGTGCTTTGGATGAGTTCATCAGACGGAATGCTCCCGAGGTAGCCTGGCATGCGGAGGAAAACGGTGCAGAGCATGTGTAGCAACTGTGGCCGATCAGAAAGAGCTTGTTGGGTCTTCGAGACAAACCTCCACCATGTTCGTGATCCCACAACAGCACGAATTCAAGGAACCGGAGGAGATCTTCGGCGTGTGCTGGGTGGCGGAGATAACTGTCTGGAGTGGGCACCGCGGGGGTGAGCCGATAGTTGGGAACTGCAACAGAGCACCCTGTGGATATCGCAATCGTGCGTGCCATAGTCGCATGGTTTGCTTTGTCTTCGCTGTGTTGGAACGATTTCAATAAGATGAACGAAGGATGAGGGGGCTCGCTTCGCGCTCTCCACGCGCCACCGTGGATGAAACACACGAGCACGGATGAGCACCAGTCCGATGTATGTTTCGGAGTATAAGCATCAAACGTGTGGAATGGTTTGGTGGTGCCCGAGGGAAGGTACGAAACATCAAGATGCTGGGCGAGCTCCAAGTTCAGCAACACAGCCACGAAATGGTATGCAGTGACGTCATGATGTCATTCACATCGAGCCGTATAAATTCATAAGCATCCCACTTTCTCCCTTTCTTTCATCACTCCACGCAATGGCATTCACCGCGTCCGACATATGCAAAGTAAGTCCATCCTGCTTTGGCCAATGATACATCCTTCCTGAACCCATTTAGATCATGTAAGTTCAGACGAAGGGTTTATTGGTATGACGATGTCTAGCTCATTCGTTTCGTGAAGTTTCGCATTCATCCTACCCCCGCTGGGTGTGTTTTTGGAGCGGGGCTGTACTGCTGACTTGGTACGTCACCGCAGCTGCCTCACTACCCTTATAACACCATTGTCTCATACGGCGCTGTATCTGATAGCTCATCAATATCGGTCTGACGTGTCTTGGCTGGCTGTGAGTAGCGCGTTATAATAGGAGTGCATTTTCTGACATACCATTTGCAAGGCCTGGCGTCATCCATGGTGAGAGCATCCATCTTTCACACTCTGAACCCTTGACTGACGCATTCCGCAGCACTGTACATCATTTTGAAATACTAGCGAGCTACCTGCCTTTGCATTCGTATTAGTACAATATTGAACACGGCTCGGGAGCTGAGCTCGCTCATTGGACACTAGGCAGAAATGGACCTGTAATACTTGCTGTTAACGTATCCGAATGTCGTGTAACGTCCAGAGCTACTCGCTCTCATCCTCATCCTCCGATTCGTCGTCGTCTTCATTCTCTTCATCGTCGCTCTCCTCGTCTTCCGGGTTCGCCTGCTGGGCTACGTCGGTGGCATGCTGTCGAGGTGCAGGTGCTGTAGGCCCCTCGTCCTCTCCAGACTCGTCTTCGCTCTCTTGTTCGTCAAACTGTTTAATCATATGAGCGCCTACAATCCAGCATTTCTTCAAGTTCTCCTGCGAAGCTGGAGGCTTGGCTCCTTCGCCCCGTGTACTCGGCTTTTTGTACCAGGTCCGAATGTCGTCTTCCTCTACGACGTCATTCTGGTATAGCGCAGCGAGAATTTGCCCAAAAAGAGGCAGACGGTCTGACAATGCGCAGTACTCCTATAGGATCGGTGTCAACAACCGTGACACACATCAACCATCAACTTTACTTGTAGGATCTCGATGGTCTCTACTGCGTCGACACCGCCGATCTTATCGATCAGACCTCCCCACCTGGTTATCATGGCAGCGATTTCTTGCCGTTGTGGCAGGCCACCTCCTTCGACTATCTTGATCCGGCTGACGATCGCTGCGACCACAGCTTCCCTGACCATTCGGAGTGGAACGTTGCTCGCCATTCTGAGCGTCTTTAACTCCACCGCGGCATTATCGACAGAGTGACCCTCTGTAAATGCACGGTCCAGTGATTGTGTGACTTCGTGTCGAAACTCGGAGAGCGCAGCAGAGTCCGCTTGAGCGACGAGGTTGGAAGGCACATCCAAAGGAAGAGACGTCGAGGAAGATGCTGTACTCTCTTCTCCAAACCCATCTTCGTCCCCCGAGGGATCCTCGGATCCAGATTCTGATTCAGAGGACGTCACTGAGCCTGGGTCTGACAATTCGAGATCTGAAGCGTCGTCGCCTAGCCATGAATTTAATGAGCCTATATGCACTGGAGAAGGAAGCACTTTTATTACCAATGCGCATGAGTCGCTGGTTGTTAGGGTGCTCGACCTCGTCAATCTCTTCATCCTCGTCAATCTTGGGCTCAGGCCATATGATCGCATTGGATTCTGGACCGAGTTTTTCGAGCGCAGCAGTAACCTGGTCTAAAGCAAGACATTGGGTATTACTATTAGACCAGCGTTCGAACGACCACTTACTATCTTCTACTCCTTCATACTCAGAATCTTCTTCACTCTCTACCTCTTCGTCCTCTTCGTCCTCTTCGTCTTCATCTGCCTCTTCCTCCTCTCCATCCTCATTTTCGTCCTCTTCCTCCTCGTGGTCACCTTCGCATTTCTTTAACAATTTCTGGAACGGCTCCATTCTAGCCCTGGGCCCGATGATGACCTTCTCGGCAATCAAACATCCCCGTTCGACCCGACTTGCTTCCTTGATCTCAACGCCGGCTCCAATGATGCTATACTCGATCACGCAGTTCGGGCCGACGACGACGCCATCAAAGAGGTACGAGTGGCGAACCACGGACCCCGCACCGACGACACAATGTTGCCCCAGAACGGACGCGATGATCTGTGCATTGTCTGCGATCTGGCTCTTGGATCCGATGAGCGTCTGGCTGCCAACTTTGCACGTTCTGTCCGAGGTCGCAAGTGAGAACATGTATATGAGGTCGCGACGTGATGGGAAGACGCACCTCGAAAGTATGACAGAGCCGTCTGCTGCAATGTACTTGTTCCCGCGAAGGTGCTCGTACGAGTGTCCAGCGGGATGGTTGTCATCCGGGACGAGCGGGAACGTCCATCTAGATAGTATGTCTTTGCTTGAAGGCAGATGAGTGGAAAACGACGGACAAGGCGGAGCTGTAACCAACCTGATGGAATCATAGCTCTTGGTGTCCTTGACCCGGGCGGCATATCCGCCCTTTGCGATGTAACAATAGATATTCTTCATAAGTAAGTCCGAAGTGAGGATACCGTGCACGAAATCTCTCCGAATGTCACCGTAGTCAAAGTTGTCTTGAAAAAGCGACGGGACCTGTCGATGGACCGTCAAATAGATGACGGAAGGTACCTCATGAAACGCACGTACCTCGACAGAGCACACGTCAATCGAACAATCGATGAGGTCGTTCCGGATGTCTATTTCAGGATGCTCGACGAGGATCTCCCGCGGAACGTTGGCATACTTCTTGGGTGGGTAACCGGTGACGGGCTCGTAATGTAGGCATTCCGAGGTCTTCGGATCCAGCATGAAGACCGCCGAATCACCTCGTGATCTGAGTCGCAACGTCAGCTACCGGAAGAAAACATCCTGACACACACACCGGGTTCGATGGTGCGCACCACTTTCTTTCACCACTATGGTCATGATAGCGTCCTTATTCGTCTTTCGACGCTCCTTGTGTACACGGACAACTTCGTCGACCCGAATGTTGCTGACCAGATCCCCTGTGACGAGGACAAAGTCGGAGGTGATGATCCCATGTGTGTAGATATCTCGCATAGCATCTCCGAGAGAGAATGTCTCCCTGGCAGTGACGATCGGAACAATCCTCAGACCAGTACTAGGCTTGAACCATTTGGAATTTCTGTTTCGTGAAGAACGTTGAGTAAGGATCTCGGAGGAATAGATGATCGCGCTAACTTTATGGCTGTCTTGACAAGCTCAGCATGCGAACGACATATGACGAAAATTTCCTGCACGCCAGCCAGGGCAAGGCTTTCAAAGGTCCAGTCGAGCAGTGGCGCATTGCAGACTGGCAGCAGACACTGGTAGTCGAGATCAACTTGTCAAATCACACAGGGGATGAGCCATCACCTGCCCTTGGTTTGTGTCTGGTAAGAGGAGCGAATCGTTTGTTGAAACTGTCTGCGAGCACTACGGCCTGAAGAACCTCTTCCTCGTGGACTAACCGCTCTTTAGCGGCGGCGGGAGACTTTGGAGCCATTTGTTGCCGGTAGCAGTTGGGTTGTGAAACTAGTCCGCTCGGCTTCGAATGATGAATTCACATAGTCGAGTCATTATCCACTTTAATGACTAGCGCAATACACTTAGAGAGCCTCCCGATTTGATTACACGAAAGGACTTATATAACATGCAAGCTCGATCCACCCTGCAGAGTAGAGGGTATCAATCAGATGAATCGACATTAGCCAGTGAAAGCACGGATCGCGTAGTCATGATGAGAGAGTCGTCAAGTAAAAGCAGACCACATCCAATGAGTAATGTAATGGAAAAGAAAGCCATAAACAGAAGCGAAGGATTCCGCAGTCATATGAGGTGTAAAGTGCCTACAAATGACATACCAGAGAAGAAACTGATTGGGGTTCGTGTCAATCGTGAGCACCACTACAAACTCGAAGACTAGTTTATGCAGTAGCCGCGATGACGGGGGTAGTGACAACGGCGTGCTCTGTTGCTTCGGCTTGGGGCTCCGTGTTAGTAGCAGCCGCATCAGGTCCCTCCAAAGGTGGAAGAAGAGCAGGCCCGTCGATAACAGGGGGGTTCTCGTCAACCTTGGCGGGTGCGTTGACTTCTTGCTTCTTGAGCTTGAAGAAATCGGTCACGCGTGCCGATATACGACGACCGACCTTAGCGGCCCTGGCGTCCTTCTCCTTCTTTTCCTCAGCCTAAAGCAGACTTGTTAGAAGCTTGAACAAATTTGCACAAACTTGATACAACCTTCTCTTCTTTAGGAGCCTCGGCAGCCTCCACAGGCGTGGACTCGGACGCAGGCTCAGCGGGGGCAACGGGCGCCTCCTCCGCAGCAGGAGTTTCATCGGCCTCCTTCGCCGGCTCAGCCGCAGGAGCAGCTTCTTCGGCAACAGCTTCCTCCACCTTGGCAGGAACTTCCTCAGGCTTGGCCTCGGCAGATGCCGCCTCAGCAGTAGCAGCAGGCTCACTCTGGAAAAGAGGTCATGTTACGAATATTACAACAATCTCGCTGCCATTTACCTCGTCCTTCTGCTTCTCCTTTTTGGGACTCTTAGGAGCCTTAACCTTCTTCTCAGCGAGCCTCTTGGATTCCTTGAAGGGAGCAAGGATTCTGGCGAGGATACCAGGACTCCTAGGCCGCTCATCCTTCTTAGCAGCCTCGGCAGGAGTCTCCTGAGAGAAAATTTCCCATAAGGGTGTCGTTACAACCCATTATGTGCAAATGACTCACAGTCTTGAGTTCCTCCTTTGCGGGTTCAGCGGAAGAAGCCTCGGCGGTGGCCTCAGCGGGCGCGTCGTTGGCAGCTTCGGCAGGGGGCTCCTGAAAAAAACTGTCAGTACATGCACGACACCGGGCAGACCGCACACTCACGACCACCTTGGACTCTTCTTCTTTGGGTGCCTCCTAAGGAAAAAAGTGAATCACGTCGTCAAGTAAAATGGAGAAGGCAAACGAACGGTAGCAGGAGCAGGCTCCTCGGTGGCGGGAGCGGGCTGCTCGACAGCGAGAGCCTCGGTAGTAGGGGCAGGCTCGGAGGCAGGGATCTCAGCAACCTCGGGGGCAACAACGGTGGCCTCTGTAGCAGACATTATTGCAAGAAATGCGAATATGAGCTGGAGAGAACGTCAGAAAGAGTACAGGGGAAGGATGTAATAGAAGACGAACATGAAGAAACTATAAATGACAAGAGAGAGAAGAGCGTGCTACGCAGCGCTGGGCCGTTGGCTAGAGAGAAGTAGGTGAGAGAGGAAGAGATACGGTCAAGAACAAATTCGCGCCTCTCTTATCCCTATTTGGCTCCGCTTACGCGCCAAACAAAAGCACAGTTGACTAATTTATTGTGGGTATGTCAACACACCCGCCATTGTTCTTTTGTGACGCGTGTGTGCTCTTACGGCGCCTGCACCACAACGAACTTGAGATGCAATGCGCGACGCGTTCCAGCGATGTGAGAGCCTGAGCGCTCGGGTGAAAACCGGTGGTCCGTGCGGTGGCAGACCGCCCAACGACCCCCTTCCGGGGGGTAGAAAGGAAGGTTCAGCATCACTGATCACGTCATGAACTAACTCAACCACATTGCCGATCGCGACATTTTCAAATATTCCACTCAAAAGATAAGTGACACGGTAACAACGTGATGTTCTCACGCTGTCACCCTTTTCTGCCACCTGACGCCTGCGAGCCGGTTCTGGGGGTGAGTTGAGTCGTGAAATATGTACACCTGCATCTATGGCCCATTCATGGCGATCAATGACAGCTCATCCTTGAGTTATCATCATTCTCCCCTGTGACCCGCCTGACAACGGATGAAATAGCACTACTCGTATGTTTTGTTACACTCTCAGGCTGACCCTTTCACCATAGCCGAGTTGGTGTCAAGATACATACCACCTGACGTTGTCTACAATCATGTCTCAAGCGCTCGTCTGTGGTCGAAGCTGACAAGTCCGCACTTGGGCCCCAAAGCTTTCAGGAGACTAGTATAGTTACTGCTCTTCCCGTGCCGACGGCAAAGGCCAGCGACGTCGCTGGTGGGAACGTCCATTGCGGTAGTTATGGATATCCTTGATACGCCCTGTCTAGTCACTCCGTTGCACCATTATGCATTTAATTGTAACCGGTGTTCCAAAGTGAAAGCTGTAAGCGAGATGCCACATGTCGTCTCCCTGGTTCACCACTCATCCTACAAGTTACTGCGTATGCTCCGCGGTGGTATCAACAAAATATATCGAGAACAGACCATGCCTGATACAGTAAATGGTGCAGTACCGGATCTTTCCCTGAAACGCACGGTCGCGCAGCTGATTCATTTAAATTGCACTCCCAGGATTCTTAATCACGGCCTTAGATCCCGACTCGGATAGTCTAGCTTCGCGCTCAGCCTTCCGAACTTAGACCTCAGAATGATGCAGCGCGGCGCTCTTTGTAGACGCGCGTGACCGTACGGCATACCAATACTGGCATATTCTCAAAACATGATATTCTACATAATAAAACTTTCATCGTCACTACAACTACACATATCACCTGTGCCATATTTCGAGTCACGAGGTGAAAGTGATGCAGGATTGGGCGTAGTGGCCGAACAGCAGTACGCTAAATTAAGGCACATAGACAACTGACCCGACGTGACTTCGTGTGACAGTCGTTGGGAGTGCTGGGCAGGACAGAGTGCAGTAACGTTTAGCGGCTTCCCCTCGGCGGTGGAACGGCGCTTCCACTCGGGAGAAGCTCATATTGACAGCATTCCGGTGGGGATTTGGTAAATGAAAAGTACAAGTTCGCCTGTCAAGTTACAACGTGCGTGCGCACTGGCAAGGAAGCATCGTTCCGAAATCTCATCTCGTCTTCTGTCCATTATCGGTAATGATCAGCGAGGTCAGACGGGGAACCCATGACGCACAAGTTCTCGGGAATGAGGTGTAAGTACAGACGGTCCCCGTGTTCTACTCAGCCTTGTGCCGCGGAGGGACTCGGAGACCCCTGACCTTCATCTGTCTTCGTTTCCCCTCTAAGGTGTGGTCTCAGCAAAACATAGAACAGCCAGAGCGACATGCAAACCTTCTATGAAGGGCTTATCTTCTTCAGAATCGAAGACAATGTCCTCCTCTACGATAGACATCTTGACATCAGGTTCGTCTGCAACTTTGCCTCCCGGGTGAGTTTTGGAACGCTTCTCGACCTTGAATTTGGCAACAAAAAAACCGTCCATGTTATGCACATGGGGGTAGAACCGTCGTGTCAATCGTACGGATGGATTAAAGACCCTCCCACGATACTTCGTAAAACCTTCCCGGCCAAATTCCAAGCCGGAGTCAACGAGTTTCACGTTCGGGCGTTTGCGCAAAGCATAATCTACCACGGCCTCATTCTCTTCTACCGTGACGGAGCATGTCGAATAAACGAGATAACCGCCTGACTTGGATTCGGGAGAGACGCTGTCGATAGCGCACAAGATCAGTTGCTTTTGTAAATGAGCCAAAAGTTGAAAATCTCGCTCAGACTAAGCATGCAATTTAGACGCAGTCAACGAGACGAAGCATTGGCAATTTACCTTGTTGACTTTGACGCTCGAATCTTTGCTGATGACGCCCGTACCGCTGCATGGTGCATCAAGGAGGACCCGGTCAAACCCACCTATGACTTTTGGAAATTGTCGTCCGTCATACGAGCAAACTGTTACATTCTTGCAGCCCATGCGATGGATGTTTGCTGCAAGACTCTTCGTGCGGGTTTTGTTCGCATCGTTGGCGAAGACGTGGCCTGTATTCTGAAGAAGGGCAGCGATGTGGGTCGTTTTGCCCCCGGGCGCAGAGGCCATATCAAGGATTCGCTCGTGAGGGAGGGGAGCAAGAGCAATTACAGGAAGAAAGGAAGATGCTGCTTGCAGCATGTAGTGTCCAGCGAGATACTCAGGAGTTGCACCTTAAGACACCTCAGGTGAAACCACGAACGTACGGCACATTCCACCATACCTATCGGAACGGAACTCTCAAACACTTGGAGGCCCACGTTTGTCCATTTTCCAATGGGTTCAAGGTTGACACCTCGATTGATCAAGACCTGAACTAAATCTCGTCTTCGTGTCTTGAGAGTATTCGTGCGGATCGTCACTGGCCGAGGGAGTTCGTTCGCCTCGAAAAACTCGATGGCCTGTTCTCTTCAGACGACATCACAAGACAGTGGAATAGAGACGACATACCTCTGCGACAGGAAAGAGCTGGAACAATTTCTCGGCCAAGAAATCGTTGTATCCGTAATAACTCGCGATATCTGCAAGCACCTGTTCGACATATTCTGACCGTGATCTGAGACGCTGGTCAGCACATGACAGCACAACGGTTCGAGATGACAGACCTGTCCTTCTCCGCGAGTTTTTTAAAGTTACGGAGCACTCTGACGCAACGTCGCATTCGACGTTGTACGACATGCACGTCTGACACGCCCTGCTTTTCTTGACCCCTCTCTTCGACGGTCGGCAAGCGGAACGGTTCGCCTTCCTCCTCTTCCTCATCCGCGTCTTCCACTCCTAGATCGTCGCCGTCGTCTTCCCTCTCCAAAGCGGCGTTCTGCATCTCCTCGATGTCAAGCTCGGCCTCACGCGCAGCCTCAGCGTCTAGCGCGCGCGAGAGCTCCTCCATGTTGCCCATCGTGACATGCTCGTCTTCCTCGTCTTCCTCGTCCGACGACGACCAAAGCTGGTCTGGTTTCGAGGTGGACCCATCGGTTTTTGGGGACGGCTCACGCGACGTATTAGACGATCCGTGAAGCTCTATCGTGGGCCTTTTAGTCTCCTTGGTGCGCTTCGCGGCCCTGGGAGGGGTAGGTACGTCCGAGTCGGTCTCGGCCTCGGGCTCGACATGCGCTTTGCGCTTTCCGAGTTTTTTGGGTGATGGTCGGGTGTCAGGATCTGGGAGCGGTGCTGGCGGGCCCTGCTTGTATTTTGCTCTTCTACCGCCCATGACGTTGGTCTGATATAGCTAAGTAGATCACTCAGCCGAATCTGCCCATGTTTTTTTCCTCCTTCCATATTTGGAAGATGGCCTCTGAGCTTGATAATCGACAACTGGTGCAGGTGCAGTCGCATGAAATACGCCCTGAATTACAATCCCCCTCAACCAACCCTGAGTCCTAACGCCAACCCCGCTACGAACGACGCTCTGGGTTGGAAATCAGCCGTCAGAAAGTCCACGATCCACTTCCATATGGACCACACGGTCGGTGGTCTTTTGTTCCCGAGCGCGTCCGTCGTGTAGAATAGGTTCTCGAACCGGGATGCCATGCGCGTCCAGTCCACCTTGACGAGGGCCTGGGAGCCGAGATACTTGCGGCACCGCGCTGCTCAGCTGGGCGCGTGGGGTTGAAGTGGAAGATGGCCTACCTGGAGAACGACGAACAGCCCCCCCAGGAAGAAGGCCACCATGCGGGCGCTCTTCTTGACGAACACGCCTGCACAAACGCCACAGGCGGTTCCAAACGTCAGTTCGTACATGCTCACAGACGACTTTGGAGATGGGGGAAGAGGGGGTGGAACTTGAACATCTGGGAACAGGGGTCAGGACTCGGGGGAGACGGCCCACACGTTGCACTCGCCGTCACAGTGGATGGACGTCAAGGACGAGGTTCCAAGCGCGGCACTAGCGATACCGGTTGCTGTCAAGATGAGCGGCAGACTGCGTCGCATGGGCCGTAGAGCGGTTCGTGCGCTGAGACGCGGCGCGCTCGCAACATGTCGCTTCGAGAGTGTAAGAGACCGCGCGAACGCGGCTGGGGCGAGGCACGGCCTGAGGCCAACACGCAGAACAAGGGACGCCATCGTCCGGTGCAAGTGCAGATTCAGGACGTTCGTACGGCACGCGCACCACGTGATCGTGACTATACCTATTCTTCGTCGCTTGCGCCGAGTGCCAGGGTCAGTCTGACCAGTAACCATCATGTCTGAACAGGACTCGGTCGAGCGACAGCCGCTGCTCCCAGTTTCCGATGACAATCCTAGGTCCACGTTGCTCACCTGTCGCGAGGGTGTCGCGCGCGTCCTCGAATCCCGGCGTTGCCACATATTCGTTCTGACGTTGGTGCGGTCTCACATACGTCTTCGCTTCACCCACCCCCTGAATTAACTCTCACACTTGCCAGATTGCCATTGATGCAGTCTGTGTTATTACAAGGATCGCATATGGCTTCCTCGCCGACCAGTGTCCACCTCCAGAAAACCCGGAATGGCTAGAGGTCTTGGCCGTTATTTCCCTTGCTATCACCACGTTCTTTCTCGTTGAAATCCCTTTCGCTCTTTGGGCATTCGGACCAAAATTCTATTTGCCGTGTATTGGCGTTAGGCACTCGTCCTTACATCTCTTAGATGCCATTGTCGTGATCACTACATTTATTTTTGAGCTGGTGCTCAAAGGCAAAGACCGGGAACTCGCCGGCCTGCTCGTTATCCTCCGTCTATGGCGGCTCGTCAAGCTCGTTGGAGGTGAGGCACCCAATTTCTTTGTTGGCCACCTGGACCCGGTTGCTCACGGCTCCCCATCAAGGAATCACCGTTGGAGCGGGAGAAGTCGAGGAGCAGACTTATGAAGAGCTGGAGCAAACTAAAAGGCAGCTCGAAGGTAGCATTGCCGCACTCGCCAAAGCTCGCGAGGAAAATCGAAAACTTCGGGCCCGAGTAGTATGGTTGGAGACAGGGGGTTCTGAAGGCTCTGAATTATGAGCCTGGGAAAACATATACCTGCGGACATATGACGGTTATACTTGTTTGTGGTTTCAGTTTCTGGCTTCATTATCTGAATGTTGTTCGTTCTAAATCAAAAGCTTGTTATTCAAGTAACGAGTGCCAGAGTCTGGAATATTCTACACGACCTGCCATTATAAGAAATTGACCAATAGTACAGATGCCGCACAGCGCGAGTAAGCTAGTTAGCGTAGGATCCAGCCTACCGAGTTGGACAAGAATGTTACGCTGCAACACCCCTTTGCGTCCGGAGACTAACCCAACTGATAGCGTCCGCGCGTATCCACTGAGAGACGTTTGGGCGTGGGATAGGGAGATCTGGGTTGGCGACCCTGCGCGGAAACACGGACGTCTGCGACGCCAGCGTCAAAGTGGAAGGCGTCCTCGCCATCATTTCTTGTCTGTCGGCCGTCTCCTCTAACATCACGGGTAGTCTCGAGAACGCCCTCGGCGGGGACGTCACGAGCGTGGACGGCTCTCTCGATGTGGGTGGCGGGCTTGCAAAGGGTGCATCAAGGCCCCGGCGGATCTGCTGCTCGCGAGCCCAGGTCGGCTGTGTGGGGTCGCCAGATTGACGGCCAGGCTGGAACAAGATGGGGCCAGACGAACTGGGCTGACGTTCAGCGCCTGACAGTTTCTCCCACTGATCTGCGATGTATTTGGCGACAGCACAGTCATCGTTTGACGAGAGCGAGTCCGAATGATCGCGCGTAGGTGGCACTGCAGTGGGGGCGGCAGCTTGACTGAACCACGGTACATGAGGTACGGGCGTGACCCATACGTGAGGAAATGAGGCCATGTGAGTGAAGGCGGAGACAAATATGGCGAGGAAATAGGCAAAGACTGGACAAAGCGGTCAGCACGACCACGCATGGAAGGCCAACAGGACGCACTAATGAGCGTAAGGAGCCAACTGATATGAACCAGCAAGGAAGACGAAGCGCACATTGCCCACGGCGCTATGATCAGAGAGATGTGAGTGGCGCTCTCGACGTTCACGTCGACGGAACTTACAGTTCGCCTGGCAGTGCATGGGTGGCCCGTTCACTGTCACGTTAATGCTGGCAGCTACAATCTGCTCGTCAGCAGGGTGGGCGAAAAGTCGGGCGAATGCTGACCAAGCTGGAAGATGCTCATCAACGCCGTCCAACCACACTCGAGCCTCACTTGCGCAGGCCTTGCTTTTATACAAATCACTTCCGCGAGGTAAGCACTGGTAGGAACGTCAGCACACACGCAGACAGGCAAATAGAGCCCTACTCACGCAGGCACGAGCATGAATATGATAACAGAGCCTATCGTGAGGATCACGGTCGCGCCAGGCGCTGGAGAGCACGAGTCAGCATCGCATCGACTGCACGGAGGACTCATCACCCACCCGGCATCCCCAGAGACTGCGCTGTCACCATGTTCCACGGTGCAAACACGAGAACGAGGACATGGAAGTAAGTGAGGAGAGCTGAAAAACGCTTCAGCTCCAAGTATACGGGACACGCCCCGTACTCACCGAAAAAGACAGTGCGGATGACAAGGAAAGCATTGTACATTGTGGGCTTGAGATCGTGATTCTATGTGAACGAAGGCGAGAGTCCGAGGACGAGAAGGAAGCTGGACGGCCGAGTCCCACCAAAGACGCTCCGAGGTGAGAAAGACAGAGACAGGGTTAATAAATATCGCCTGCACATTTTCCCTGCACAGTGTTTGGGCGCGCGAGGCGGATCCTGTGCGGTGAACAATAATGTGGAAAACAAAGGTCGTCTTGTCTGAAAAGGAAGGACCCCTCTTCGCGCCGTAATGGACTACGTACCATCGTCGCAACGGCCGACGCGTGTTGGCTCTAAATGACGCCATATCGCCTCGACGTATTCGTTTCGGCGTTCATGTCGATGAAGTTTTCAAGTTCGCTGAAGAACATGATAGTATTTCCCCTCTTCGACCCCCACCGTCCCTTCTCCACCCGAGCCGCGCAAGCCCCGTCACTCCGACGCCTGCTTGGTCGCCTCTAGGTTGTACTGCACGTTCTTGCGGTACTTGGTTGCGAGATCGGCTGCAACCTTGACGGACGCGTTGGCGCGAAGTATCTCCTGTGGACGACAGCCGCGATCACGATCACCACGATCACCACGCCAAGCATGTCCCACCGACGTCGGATTCCACCCACGACAGGGTGAGCCTGACTCCGTCGGGACGAGGCAATGCAACGGAACCGGACTCGCCTCGACGCAGTGATTCAACTCGAGGATCATTTCAGTGCACGCAGACTGCGCCCGGATCAGCTGACGCGAAACGAGGCAAACGACATGGAGCAACTGACGGTGTTTTTCAGAATTCTTTCCAGCAGTACCGCTTGGCGCTCGGCGTGTGGGTTCTCCATCTGGCGGCGTGATGTGGCGACGGACCAAGAGCGATTATGTCCCACTCTCAGGTGGTGGTAAGTCCGACAATGTGATGATCAATCAAAAGTTAGCGACTAAACCCCAAATGCTCCGTGCTCTGTCGTATGACCTGAGTATCCCAAACTATCACGTAGCGACCCTCCCAAACCCTTGCGATCAAGCACCTGACACAAGGCGTCGCAGCAGGACCACTCCGGCTATTTCGCACTTCGATCTGCGACTATCTTCGACCTAGCATGCGTCCAAAAGAATTTAAAAAATCCGGTTTCATATTCTGATACCATACAACTCCTGCTGCAGCGGTCGTCCAGTCTCGCCTGAAGGTACCCGCTGCCTGGGACCCGAAGGCCGTCTCGGTTGAGGCTGTCCAACGGTTTCAGCGACCCATGCAAGTCCCGTCGATCGATGTCAAGGTCACCTGATGCTGTCTTGGAAACTCGAACGCGCTTGGCGGTGCCGCTCTGCGTTTGGGTTTGGCAGGCAGCTGCATGACATTTTGTCGCGGCCAGTCGCCTAGTGGTTGCGGCGTTGGGCACTGAGCTGGTACCGGTGGTCTTGAACCTGACGCGCCACTCGAATTCGCGTATTCGATCGATGACAGAGGTTCTTTGTTAAATTGCCTCAGCGACTGCGAACGCGTGTGCCTCTCAGGCAAGGTGGTCACAGACTCCGCACACGGTGATGCAAGGGTGACGGGAGGAAGAGGGATGGCTTCGGGGAGATCTGACGCATGGGAGATGTTCATCTGCTCGGTGGGTGCAAAGCCAGGACGGAAGGGTTCTATTCTATATTCGGGGTTGAGACTGACGGGACGAGGGAGCGGATGGACCGGTTGCGGTCGGACGGGGCAAAGATTATACTTCTCCACACTGGGTCGTTTTATGAACTGCGTAGTGGGCGCATTTGCCACACCCGAGGAACTATGCCGTACGGCCACTGCACGAAGAGTACGAATGTTGGACACCCAGATCCCGGGATCTTCGACGTGGTGGCACGCGGCGATGAACACGAGCGTTAAAAGGTAGACGAGCACTGTGATTCACATTAGCAAGTCTCGTACCGCCAGAGACGGTGTACGACTGACACATGACGGCACACATCCAAGTGAACGTGAGGAGCACGATTTCCGAAACGCAGAGTGCATTCGATGACGTGCCAGCTATTAAACCAAAGTCAGACGGTACCAGGTTCTGAGGCACGTCACTCACTCGAACATGTTATGTCAGATTGGAGTGCGATCAAAGCAGTGCCACCACCTATCGGGACATAATGAGCTTACGAGCGCAAGGCACGATGAAAGCCAAACCAAGTTGCATGAGCCAGAACAGGGTCACCCATACACACTCGAACCACACTCGTGTCGAGTATACGCGCAGCAGTTCTACGAAGAGACTGGCGGTCCATCAGTTGACGAAAGGATCCCGGTGGAGCTGTGGACACACAGAGTAAAGACTGACAGCAGCGAAAGTGCGCCCAGAAAGATGAGATAGATATCGAGCTGCGCTAAAAGGCAAGGCTCTAGTAGGTAGTGCATCCAGTCGTCACGACTCACCTGGTTGGGTATTCCCAACAAGACTAAAGTTCCAGACGGCAACACTGCATGTGATGGCATTACAAACTGTGAACAGACCTGATGATCCAGTTCAGGAGGTGGGCGGCAAACCGCAGACAAAGGAAATACCGAAGACGATATAACGGGCGACGAGGAAAGCATTTACACCTCTCATAGCAGCATACGGACCCTCGGAGGAGGGAAGCACGCGAACCGCGCAGCTGAGTAAGGTAGAACGTGATGGTGTCTGCAAAGAGCCAGCTTTGCTTTTGCTGATAGTCCGCTAAAGTGCGGCTAGCGGTGGGTATCCGCCAGGGCTGTGTATGACAAGCGGCTAAGCGAAGTCCCTTGCACAGCCAGCTGGTGAGAACCGTTGACCTCATATGTAAGACAAGCAAGTGAGGATACAATATTATTATTACATTCAACACCAGTAGGATGGCCCTAAGTAATATGACAGATAAAGCGTCCTTGCAATCATTATGTACACGCAGTGCGTCGTTATCCGAGAATCGGGTCGGCGGAGGTAGGGCCGGCGAAGGCTCGACGTGTCATGGGTGGTGGGCGAGAAAACGTTTCGAACGGTCCAGAGTGATACGAGTGCGTTGCCTGATCCACAGCAGACGGTACATAAGACCTCACCTCTGCAGAACAATCCTTGCGCAGTCTATCTGCCAAGGCGGCTACTGGCTGTGGGACGTGAGCAGAACATTGTGAAAATTTATCTGTCTCGTGGTCAGTACGCATGTCCTGCTTCGATTGGGTGATCATTCTACGCACCAACAAGACAACCCGCAAGGCGAGCGACGCCAATTCGGACACCCACGATACCGTCGTTAGCAAGTCGCTCAAGAGCTCGCCAACTGCTTTGGTCAGCCAAGTAGCCATCTACCTGACATGACGAAACCAATGCCTGTTGACAGGCCACAAATCTGATGCGGTCACACCTCAAATAACGTCAAATCCACAAGACGAATCACGCACGTCATACGCTTCCGAAATGAAGCGGCATACGCCAGTTGCAGAATATCGTGCCGCAGTAGTTCTAGAACAGTTCTCCACGGCTTATCTTCTCGCCTCATGTATGTGATCTTTTGAGAGTTGAGATGGAGAAGCATGACAGATTAAACTTGCCCACCGCTGATATCGAAGCCTCCCGAACAGCCCCGAAGTCATCTTCCAGTCCCCATTTGAGCAGTCGATGTACACGTTCTGGGTAAACGGGGGCGCCGGCAAGCTCAGGGATGATTTTGATGATACCTTCCCTGGCCCTCCAATTGCGGAACGATCCTTCCTCCCATATTTTCACCAGACCGGAAAAGACAGAGCCCCTGGCCTCCCCTTCCCCCAGCGCGCTAACAAAAAGGGGAAGTGCTTCGATGGCTTTCAACCGTATTTCTCCGTCCTCTGCACATCGCATGGCATCCCACCAGACGTCGAGGAGATCGCGCCGAGCGTTTTCTGGACCAATGACCTTGGCCAACTCGCCCAGGCTTGCAGCTAAAGTCTTCCTAACTTTCATTGACCTGTTCCGAGAGAGGGTCAGGTACAAAGAGCGTAGCTCTCCCCATCGGGCTTGACCCAGCGTCAGCGCGACAGCAGGATAATTAAATGCACATGCTAGTGGCCGAACAGGATCGTCATAAAATAAATCTAATTTAGAGGGAGCTTGCTCGCATCATCAGACACCCGACAAAGATGGTACAAGTAACGAGACATACCAACGGGAAGTGAAACAGAGAGTCCGAGAGCCGCGGCCCGAGGAATTGATTGATCTTCTTGACATCCGAGAAAGAGCGAAACGAGTTCATCGGGGGGACCGCTTTCGTCTGCATGGAAGGAGTATAGAACCTCGCCCAGTGACTCCAGCACCCCAGAACGAACAGTAGAGGATTCGTCCCGCGAGAGTGACACAACGGTCGAAAGAGCGACTGCACGCCGTAAGGGGGGAGTGAGGCGAGAAAGCACAGCTGGTAGTGCAAAGAGGGATGAATGCCGAACGTGCCAGATCGTATCTTTGCGCAGCGTTTCGAACAGCGGAAGCTAAAGAAAGTTTGGATGGTTGACTAAGATCGGCACGTAAAGGAAAACGCACGAGTGACGAGACCGCCAATTCTTCAGATATTACTTTGGCGAGGGCGCCGAGAGCGAAGGAAGCTTCTCGTCTCACCCAATGTACCGTATCCTTGCAAGCTCGCTCGACTTCTCGCACAAAGGCGCGCTGTGCATCTGGCCGAAGGGAACCTAACCAGATCAATATCGATGAGGGCTATCCACCGAAGCGGCTCGTATACAACATACCGCCAGCCGCAACAGCCGCTATCAGACTCATACTGGACAATCGCCCCACGGCTGCCTGCTCCCCAGGGTCAAGATCTTCGTCTCCTTGTCCATCTTCTTGAAGCGTAGCCCGATGGTCTGGGTGGGTCATTCCGTTCAAATGAGCTTCGAAATCCGCGTGTAATTCGGCAGGAGGCAGCATCACTGTCGCACATGCTGGCTCGGATCGTAATGTCATACCGGCCATGACCGGAGAAGCACCAAGTAAGTGCTCCGGAGTAAGTTGGAAGGAAGGGGCATTGGGCGGTGGCGATAAGAAACCTCCGCATGTGGTTACAGTGGGCGAAGACGTGGATGATTCGTGCGATGCAGGATGGGGAAAATAAGGATTCACTGATGGGTCGTCTGCCAAGAGGTTTGCTGTGCAATGTCGGCCGTCTGGCAGCTCTCCTGCCGGTGTACGAGCGGCCGCGTCGTACCATACCTCTGCAACATCGTCTTCCTCGGCCGGTGCATCAAGACGCCCAATTCCGATGACGAGCTGGTGTATGAGCTCTTCTTCGAACATGTGCATCTGTGCCTGGTCGAGGAGGAGTACGTGACTGTCATCAGGTCGCGTATCCGCAGAATCTTCTGCGTCGTTTGCTTTTCGAATCCGGCAGAGCAAATCAACAACGGTGCATCTAGCGGGACCACTGACCATGCCGTTAGGGCTGAGAAGAAGCGTTCCAAGAATGGGAGTAAATGCTTGTACGGATATCAAAGTCACGTCATTGCCGTCCCGTTGTCGCAAGACGGGAATTGGTCCGGGATCCGATGATTCATGCACAAGAAGACAATGCTGTCAGACGTAAGTTGAAGAAAACAAAGCAACACGCTGAGATACCGTCAGAAACCACCACACGATCTCAACGAGCCCAGAAGCGAGAGCTTCCTTTACGGTTTCGTCTACGCAACGTGTAAGATGCGCACCTGGCCGTCGAGAGAGAGAAGTACCTTCGTCCATCGCCAAGCTCGGCAGAAGGGGTAAAACATACTCTGCCGCTTCAAGTGGTGTCACGTTGGCAAGAAACGAAGGGAGAGCATGAGAGATGAAGACGCTGCAACACGAACGTGACTGATTAAATTAGGGTGTAGCTATCGCAGGGGTGCGTACCGGTGGTGTGCAGATCTACTGCGAGAAAAAAGGTATATCTTTTCGAGAGTGCTCAAACCCTCGTCATCCAACGTGAAGTCGAGTGCCAGGTCGGAGGCGGCGAACGCATCGACAGGCGGGATCGTCTCGATACCGCACGGGGAAGATTGTGACGGCGGCGGCGGAAGTCGAGGGTTGGCGGGGGGTGGCGACGGGGGTGCGGAGAAAGCTGCGATCTGCTCTATGGACGCCGAGGGAGCCTCCGGGGGAGGATCTTCCTGCTGAGGGGACGCCACGGGGGTAGAGGGGGCGGTGTAAAAAGGGAGTGGCGGAGAAGAGGGCGGGGAGTCGAACGGGTTGTCGCACAGAGAGGGCGAGGGCAGAGGAGTGGGGGTGAAGGCGCACAGCGCCTTCGGAGGGAGGAGGTTGATGTGGGAAGGAGCGGCGGCGGACCTCGGCAGGGAGGGGTGGTGCGAAGGGTCTTCTGGAGCGGGCGTGGAACTCGAGTGCTGTATCTGGACAAGGGACACTACATTGCCCATGCTGTGAGACAGGAGGAGGCAGAACAAGGACGGTTCGCGCACTTTGGTAGAGGCCTTTTAAAACAAAAGGCCTCGAGAGGGAGGGATAGGGATAGGGCGGGGGGAGAAGTATGGGGGACACGAGGACGACAGATTCAGGGAAGTAGGCAAAATGACGCAACCCAGGCGGAAAATTCGACAGTCAGGCGCAGCACTCGTCCGTGTGTGGCAGGCAAGGGCGGAACATTCCTCGCCGCCGTGGGGCACAGCGAACAACGGCCGTCGGGGAACGTGGGCGACGACGAGCACCACTGATCGGTCGCAATATGCACCGGCGCGTTCCGGCGGGGGAGTGGAGTCCAGATTCGCACCTGTGATGTCATCGTCACTTGCTGACGTCACCACTCCCGGTCACATGACTCGTACACTGATTATTCTACACAGCCACAGGTCGATCACAACGTGCCGCGCACGGCCTTGTCCATGCACTCTGCAAAGTAGCGGACGTTGCCCGTGTTCAGACCCGCCATCGAAATCCTCCCGTTCGTCGTCATGTACACGTGCGCCTTGTCGATCATCGCCTGCGACTGTTCCGCGTTCATCCCCGTGAAGCTAAGCCTCGCTCAGCACCCACCCGCACATCAGCCTTGCAACGCACCTGAACATCCCAATCTGGTCCGTGACGTGCCCCCACTTGCCCGGCGTCTTGAACTCCTCCGTCAACAGCCGGAACAGCTCCCGTCTCATGGAAATAATCCGGTGGGCCATCGTCTCGATGTCCCGCTTCCAATCGTCGAACAAGTCCGCGTTATTCAGTATCAGCGCCATCTGTCGCTATCATCGAATCCGATTTTCCAGCGGAACCGTGCCACGCACCAGCCGAGCTCCATGCTGAGGAGGATTGCTAATCTCGCTCCGCTGCATCACCGACAGCTGGCTCTTCACCCGATTGGCAGTGTCCGGGTTCGCGGAAATGATGTGGAGCGCCCCGACGCGTTCTCCGTACAGCCCAGCGTTCTTGGCAAAGCTCTAACGAAGCGCCCATGTAAACTTGGAGCTCGTCAGCGAAAATGAGCATCCGCACCTGGCACACGAGCATCGGGACGTTTCGCTCGACGAAATACCTCACTGCCCAGGCATCGTTGTCCAGGTCTCCGCTCGCGAAACCTTGATACGCGCAGTCGAAGAATGCATAGTGGTGCTTGGCGAGGATCACGTCGGCCAGCTGTTTCCATTGGTCCCTGGTCGGATCCACCCCGGTGGGGTTATGTGCACATGCGTGCAACAATATCACAGAGCGCTCTGGCGCTCCCTCGAGTGTCGATTTGAATCCCTCAAAGTCTAGCCCGATGGTACGCGGATCGTAGTACGGGTATTCGGTCGGGGTGATGCCAACGTTCTTGAAGAGAGCATGATGGATGACTGGGCAAGCCTGAGTGACGCGCAAGGAGATAGATGGTCACCTTACCCCACGTGGGTTTGCTCAAAAAGACTTGTTTCGGGCCATTGAAGGCGTAATACCTGCTGAGGAACAAGGCGGCGAGGTGATTCGCTCCTGTCCCGGAGATGGTCTGCACACTCGTGACGCGTCCCTGGGTGATGGCAGGCGAGCCCAAACCCAGGATGAGGTTCGCAGCAGCCGAGGTAAACTCGGGCAAGCCCGTGATGGGGAGGTATTCATGGTTATAAAGAGGATCGTTCAACAATCGCTCGGTCGCCTTGCAGTATTTAGTGAGCATGCGAGCGATGCAGGGACGGATGATCGGATGCGACGCACCTTTTTGACGACGGGAAGTACCCAGGGCTTGCCATCGTTATCTCTATACGCCCCCACGCCGAGATTCACCTTTTGGGGGAATGTATCCGCATTGTAGGCGGCGGTGAGCTTGAATATGCTATTGGTGGTTCAGATGGCGGTAAGGGCATGACGAGCAAGAGAACGAACCTGTCCGGTGGGGCGAGGGGGACGCCGTGCCAGAGTTCTGCAGGCAGACCACGTCAGCGTTGGGACATTGCACGGATCGAGACGGACCACCGGACATGACAGCTGGATCAGTTATGTGGTTGTGGACTTGATGGAGTCTGAGAGCCATGATGAGGACAGGCAAGTAGATCGGCAACGGCGAGGATCCCCATCTCGCATGTGATTTGGAAGACGCACCGGGTGGTAGTTTAGGAAAGCAGACTCCCGGGTCTGCCCTTTTGAACGCGATCAAATGGTCCGATTAATATCCGCTTGTTCACACACGACTCGATTAATATCCAAGCCAAATAAAGCACAGTCCGCTATGCAGGCCATCTAGCATGCCGAGTAAATCGTCAAATGGAATGAGTATGTACGATGTAGTGAGGCGATAAATAGCATTAATACGAGCGTCATCGTCACGCGGAGACGGCAAGCAAGTAGATGTGGCAAGGGAGGCACATGTCGACGCCACGGGCAGGTCATGCCGTGGCCATCTTGGATGCTACAGTCCGTTCGCTCTCCAGCTTTGCCTTGTTGCGCTCGAAGGCCTGCTGCCGGCAATCCTCGAGCTTGTTGCAGTTGTGGTGCTCTGGCAGACGGTGCTATGGAGACGTCGGGTGAGTCGCACGATAAGGGCTGCACGGGTGGGACACAGACTTCACCGCAGAAATCGGACCGGCAGTGGGGACATTGACCGACGATGCGCAGGGCGGCAGAGTTGCAGGGCGTTTCGGCCTGGAGCTGGCAACGCTTCTTGGGGGCCATGGGACGTGCTGGTCGACGGGGGTCAGGACGAATGAGAGCGGGGAGACAGCGACTCACCTGTGTCTGGGGGGAAGATGGTGGTACGAGGAGGAGAGGGTCGGAGGAAGGGACGGTCTTATTAATGCGGGACCAGCACAGCTCCGGGGACGCGTCAGCCAGCATATGGCTCATGGCACAGCCACATCCATTTACGCCGATCTCGACTCGGACGCGCCCCAGCAGTCCACCCCACCGCTGGCTCGGTGGGACCGGCGCACACGCCAGTGCGGCAGCTGCGGGTCGCGTCGCCAGGAGCAACACCGGTGTCTTGGCCGACGCGGGTGCGGAAGAAAGGCTGGACGAGCTCCCGGCGACGTGGGGCCGCGTTGCTGGCGGAGTCGTCGCTGGTGGGCGTGATGTGGATGGACCTGTCTCTTCCAGCCCGTGCCTGCGGTGGGTGGCAGATTTACGAGTCGCACACGTGTTCAACGAGTATTCGAGCGCGCCCAACACGAGGCTGTCTAAATTCGGTGGCGTTTCCACGACATACGCAGGCCGTGAGGCCGACGCCGCTGCCCGGCTTGCGGTTCGGCAGCGGTCATCAGACTGAGCGCCGCGCCGCCGTTAGGACCGTCGTCGGAGATGGCGGCGAGGTGTTTGGTGCGGTGTGCAGGCATCGTCGGTTGACTTTTTGATTTATCATCTATTCCCGGAAATGAGGTGCTCCTAGTTCTTCACCATCCCACAGCCCTTGCTGCAACCCTGCCATGAAGGCGTTTCTCAACAGGCTCAACCGCGGCCTGTCCAAGGAGCCCAAGGACAAGGAGAGGGACAAGGACAAGGACAGAGAAAAGGAAAAGGAAAAAGAAAAGGCGGACAAGGACTCGCTCATCGCCCGCGACCGCAGCGACACCAGCTCCAACTCGCACTCCCCCGCCCGCGACAAGAAGGAGCTCCTCCAGCTCCCCCCGCTCCCAGAGTGGCCTCCGCCTCCCGCCCCCCGTCTCCCCGCCCCCCAGATTCAGCGCTCCACCAGCGCCGGCACGACGGGAACCAACTCGGCCACCCCTTCCTCCATCGCCTCCACCAAACCCCTCCCCGACATCTCTCCCCGCCCCCTCCCCCCCATCGAGGAGCCGACCGACGCCGACAACGACAGTGGTGTCGGTCTCCCCGCCTCCTCCCCCGTTCCCCCCACACCCGACTCTGCAGACTCCAAGTCCGCCGCTCGCAAGCCCGCCGACACCGCGGCCAACTCGGAAATACTCAAGAAAGTTGCCTTCATCTCTCCCCCACCCACCCCATCAGGACCCTCAACCTCGCTGCCCCTTCCCGATGCATCCTCGAGCCCCATTATCTCCGGATCACCTCATCCTCCTGCGGCTGTCCCCCTCAAAACGACTCTCTCACGTTTTCAGGCCACGCATGGCAAGGACACGCGCGGTTCTACATCAACTGCTGCCTCCTCTTCTCGTACTGACTTGGCTTCTAAACAACCCACCCCCACCCCCACTGCCGCACCTCCCTCCCTCGCCCCGACCTCGGCCAAGGCCACTTCGACCCGCACCGTGGTATCCCCTTACCCCGGTTCCGTGCGTTCTGGTACCCCCTACTCTCAAATGTCAAACACAAGTACGCGGATCCTCGCTGTCTCCTCGTGGAGCGAGAGCGCAGAGGAGGATCTCGTGAGCAATCTTGGTCCTCGCGAACGCACAAGGCAAGAGGTTCTCTGGGAGATCGTCGCCAGCGAGGAGCGGTACGTATCTTCTCTTCCCGCCCCATATCCGACCCTCGTCCCTTGACTCGCGTATCCTAGGTACGTCAACGATCTCCAAAAAATGAAGGAGACCTTTATCGAGCCGCTCCTCCATCCCTTTGCGTCTCCTCCACCCACTTCGTCTGCGCCATATGATTACGACGAATATATCCCACAGCCCGTTCGCCTCGACTCGCCCGTCGAGTCAACCGACGTGCTTCCCATCGCCGCTCGTTTCATGTCTCCCACTGGCTTCCGCTCCGACGGCACGTCTGGCATCACCCCCGAGACCAAGTCTTTGGCACCCACCACGCCAAACATCGATGACGAGTCGGCTGAGTCGGAGTTGGAGGACGACCATGTCCCCGGTTTGCAAAGCAATCGGGCGAACGTGTCTGAGAAGCATAGCCATCCTCGTTCACCATATCGTGGAGGCTCAGTGTTGGGTGGAAAGAGCGGTAAAGTCAAGGAGTCGGTGCCTTTTCCGTCGCGGTCTCATGCGTCGCTTCCACCAGTCCAGCGCATGCACCAGATCAATGCATCTTCACAATCCCTCGGACGGCAGTCTGGTCTTGACCGTGACCGCGAACGGGAACGTGACAAGGATCGAGAACGGAAAGACAGCGCCAAGACGACGCCGACGGTTCACAGCCGTCTGTTGCGCAAGCCCAAGCGATCACAGACACAGCCTGATGTGTCGGTGCAGGCTGTGCCTCCGCATCTCCTTCCCGATGACCTGCGAATATGTCTCGAGGTCATCGAGAGTGGCGTCCTTGATGGTCACGTCAAACTCAGCGAAGGATTGAAAAAGCGATATGAGGAACAATATCCCCTCGTTCGGTCTCTCGCAGACGTCTTCGTTTCCAACGTACGTACTCGTTCAACGTCGTAGAGCAACCGTTCATTTTGCCACAGTCGCACATCTTCCAGGGCTATGCTACTTACGTCCTTCATCTCGAGCGTGCGCTTGAGCAGGTTGACAATGCGCTCTCTACGGCGAGCGCCGCCAAAAAGCCCAAGAATCAGGATTCTGCAGACTGGCTCAGGGTGTGCAAATCGTTGCAACGACTGGAAGAGTCTGCCGCTGACAAGGGCGAGACGGGTCTCGCGATCACTTTGTCGAAACCTTTCCAGCGGCTCCTTAAATACCCCCTTCTATTCCAGAACCTTCTTTTCCACACCGACCCCAGCACGTTCGAATATGAGAGCACCCTCCAGATGGTCGCTGAAGTGGAGTCGATCGTGCGGAGCATCGAGGACGAGAAAATTCAAAAGGAAGACAGAGACAAGACGAGGGACGTTTTTGCCCGCATCGAGGGTCTGGACAAGGTGAAGCAGCTGGCAATACCGAAACCCTCGAGGTTGCTCTTGGAGGAGAAACAGATCATCGTCGGTCGCGACTCGGCATCGTCCTCGACGTCCAAAGGGTCGACTCCTCCGCCGGTGATGGCCACGAAGAACGTCAAGGGTAAGACGTCGTTCCGACGGCTGAGCGACGTCCTCGGCGCTGGGAATGGCATCGGAGGCAAGAAGGACCTGTGGCTCGTGGTCTTCAACGACGTCGTGTTGCGATGTCAGCGTACTGGAACCACGTCGTTGCCGCTCGTGTCCAGCACCAACTCGCGCACCAACTCGTTGCCGGAAATGCAAGGCAAGTCAAAGTATGCGACGTCTGGGCGTCGAAATTCGCATACGAAGCCGCGAAACTTGTACAAGTTCATCAAGGTACGCCAGGGAGTTTGGTGTCTTCACGAGCAACTCTCACGCCGTCCCGACAGATTGAGACATGGGCCTTTGGGGACGTGATTCAGCCGAAAGAGGGCGTCGTGGCCATGGAAGAGTAAGATGCTTCTTCAAGCATCGATCGTCTCATCTCACGATTCCTCTAGTGTTGCTCGAACCAAGGCGGAGGCTCATTCGACCCATAAGCCCAGGATCATTCCCCTTCCGGACGATGACGAGGATGAAGACGACTCGGACGACTCGGATAAGAAGAGCAAGATGAGCTTTTCTTACTGGGGCGCTGACAAAGTTACGCTCCAGAAACCGGTCTTGAAACCCAAGCAGAACGTTGCCGGCGGATCCTCTCGACGCGTGTCCCCAGGTGGGCCTTCTTACGCGCGGGAGTCTTCGGCCAACGCCAAGTTTGGTACCCGACTGGTGTCGGGCGATCAAATGTCTCCCGCCATGCGACCTGCACACCGGAAGACGTCGGCAGCGCCGAGTACTAGAACACGTGTTAATCCGTCGGACGACAGTCACTCCGTCAAGGCGACCGTAACACGTTCGGACAACAGCTCCCGTGGAGGCAATCCTCCTCCAAAGCGACCCCGCCAAACCTCTCAATCTAGTTCAGCCACCCGCGCTACCGTGACGGCCGCCACGAGCAGCAACAAGCCTCAGCTCTCTCCTGTTGCATCGGAAGACTCGGGGGTGGGCTTATACCGTCAGATCGTTGCCCAAGACCCCTCGTTGACTCAATGATGTTGCACACTTTTTCTTCTTTTTTACTGTCCTTCTGACTAGAGTTGCGTCCTCCTTAATAGTCGAGTTCCGTTGCATTTATTCACCGCGTTCTTGAGCTCACATACTGCACTCGCTTAACCCTCATTAGTTTCTTGCCTGCATCACGACTGACACATTCCTTTTCCGCCTGCTTGCGGCCGCATTTCTGTCCATCGGTACCCAAATGTTTGACGATACCTTATCACCCTTCCTTTCTTTATGACATTCTCTATTTGCGGAACACACTTTGACAGTCTAATTCTATAATTCGACACTCTCGAGATACCAAGCCTCGCTGGCGCGGTGACCACGCACTTTTCCCCCCTTCAACATGTACACTAAATTGCTCCTCGTGTTATCAGACTTGTTCCGTCGCGCCGTATGCCGCGTTGTGGATGCTGACGCTTCGCCCGCTTGGGTCTGCTGCGCAACCCCAATCGCCGCGCGGTATCCAGCTGGAAAGAGCAAAAAAAAAAGCCACCGTCAGCACCCATCACACGTGAACGCGCTAACCCTGCATGGCTCACCGCACGGCCGTCTTCGCCGCGGCGTCCGAAGGGAAGTGAGCTGAAGGGTAAGCGAGTGAGCGTCAGATCCGTGTGCGACGCGAGCGCGATCACCTTCAAAGATGTCCCTGATGAAATAGGCTTCTTTCGTATCGGGGGTGTCCACGGGCCAACGCCTGGCTCGCTCAGCGTATAAATCGTCCGAGACGACCGCAGCAGCGTGATCCTTTATTCTGTGGGGGCTGATCTCGGTGTGGAACTGGCCGACGATGTCGGACGACTCACCCGTCTATCCACGAGTATCCGACGCCGTCCGAAAACTGTTCCTTTTGGCGCCAGAGGATCGATTTCGGTAGGTAGGGCTATAGACGATCGGCGTCAGAACCGATCCGTTTCTCTCGGCAACGACCCACCTTTCCGTCCGGGGAGCAATCAAACGCTCTGCGCAAGACGTACTTGGCCGACGTCAGTCCTCGGTCTCGGGGCCACCTGAGAAACTGACCTTTTCCATCTTTGGACGACCGTCTTGGTCGACTTCCTGAGAGGAGCCTTTGGCAAACTGTTTCTCTTTCGGGTCGATGTTCATCGCGACGTCCAGGAACGCCTTGTCGAGGAAGGGCACGCGCGCCTCGAGTCCCCACGCCATCGTCGACCTGTCGGATCCACCGTCGTCATCTAAACGGGTCGACGCGCGAAACACGGAGCCTGGCTCTCACTTGTTGGCACGGAGACAGTCGGCCGTGTGGAGGTTCTTCACTCGGCGGACGCATTCTTGGTGGAACGACGCGCTGTCGGGCGCCGCGTGGAAGTACAAGTAACCTGCCGACGTGACGCGAGTGGATCAGCTCCTCGGACGCCATGCCCATGTTTCACGCGAACCTCCAAAGATCTCGTCGCTACCTTCACCGCTTAGCACCATTTTCACGCCCATGGCCTTGATCTTGCGGCTGAGAAGGTACATGGGAGTGCTCGCTCGGACCGTCGTCACGTCGTACGTTTCGAGGTGGTAGACGACATCGGGAATCGCGTCCAGTCCTTCCTGCACGGTGAAGACGAACTCGTGGTGAACGGTGCCCAGGAAACGCGCCGCTTTCTTGGCCGCCAAGAGGTCTGGAGAGTTTTCCAGTCCGATGGAGAACGAATGTAATTGGGGCCAGGTGGCGAGCATGGCCGCTAATTCGGCCGATCGGTCAGTCCAACAATGTGTCCTTCGGGGATCTAGGTCGTACCTCGTTCGCTCAGGTCGCCCGATTTCGGCGTCGGAGGACCACTGGAGACTTCGGCTAGCTTGCGCCGATGTGCCTCGAACAGTGCCAGGGCGAGCTTTTCTGTCTCGCGCGCGGCAATGGCCGCGATCAAGCTGCTGTCTAACCCACCGCTCAAAAGCACGCCATAAGGCACTTCGGACATGAGCCGCTTGCGAACGGCCGACTCGAGCGTCTCGCGAACGAGGGTGTAATCCACGGCCGTGGTGGGGGACGGCGCGTCGTCTCGGTCGCCGTCGAACCACGCGGGGCGATAGTACCGGGTGGTGGAGCCGTCGCGACTGTCATAGACATGTCCGGGAGGGAATGCAATGATCTTGTCGCACTCGTCCGCGAGGGCTTTGAGCTCAGAGGCAAAGTAGGTGACGCCCGGACGTCTGGAGCTCCAGCCTTGGTAGAGGGTGGTGATCCCGACGGGGTCGCGAGCGGCGAGGATTCTAGACGGGGTCACGGTTTCGTCCAGCAAGACGAAGGCGAACATTCCATCGAGAAACGCGGCGACGTTTTTGTCGTGGACTTGGTACTGGCACGGACGGGTGAGGGAGGAAGGGTCGCGCGATCGGCCGACGCACCAGGGGCAGGATGACCTCGCAGTCAGAGTGGGTCTTGAATTTGACGCCCTCTGGGAGGCCCGCGCGGAGGGCGAGATGGTTGTAAATCTCGCCGTTGACGGCGAGGGTGAGCTTGCCGTCCTGGCTCACGAGCGGCTGGGCGCCCGAGTCTGTGCACGCGCGTTAGAACACCGCCTTTGAACGAGGGCCCACACGAACCGACGCCGACGATGGCGAGACGTTCGTGGCAGAGGATGGCATCCTTTGCGACGTAGCACCCGGACCAGTCTGGTCCACGGTGGCGAAGACGCTTGGACAGCCCGATGAGACGGGCGCGGTCTGAGACAGGCTTCTCGAGGCCGTGGACGGCGAGTATACCGCACATGAGTGTCAGACGAGAAAACGAAATCTGGCGGGCGAGTCATTCGGCCGGGAGGACGATAAGATATATAAATCCATTTTCGCCTTTTTCCCATCTCCGATGTCCAACGACGTGCAGCGCTTGTTCCTCCAGGCCGTCTTTTCGCGCGGAACGCTCTCCCTCAGTCACGCACAGGCCCTCTGGGCGAAATGCATAGACGCCGTCAAAGGCGCGTTCCTCGCCTCGACGCGCCCCGTCTGCCACTGACCCCCTCCAAGTCGCCGCCCCCGCGCTCGACATCGCGTTCGACGACAGCAGACAGGCGTGGAACACGTTCGTCTCCGCCATCAACACCTCTCTCAACCCGCTCGACCTCGAGTTTCGCCACCTGATGGACGAGCAGACCGGCGTCGAGACGTACGCCGTGGTGCGTGTTCCAGCAGCAGCAGCAGCAGTGGCGCGCTGACCCACGCCGCGACAGGTGAACACAAAGGACGACGAGATCGCGCAGATGGCGACTGATTACACGCCTCTCGAGATCGCCTTCTTCAAGGCCGTCGTGCGTTGGTTGCGACCCCCCCTCCCTCCACGCGTCTGAGCCCCCCGACGACAGGTCGAACAGATCGTGCTCGCGCCGCGCGAGGCCTACTCCGTCTCGTCGCTCGCCGCACTCCGCGAAGTCAGCTCGCTGAAATCCAATATGACAAAGTCGCAGGCCGAGGCCGTCCTGGCGAGCCTCGTCGCCAAGGGGTGGCTCCTGAAGAGCAAGTTGAGCGGCTTCTCGCGTCCCCGTCTCTCGCCGTCTCGGTGCTAAACGGGTCGCCCCCGACAGACGCGCACGCTACTCGCTCTCGACCCGCGCGCTCCTCGAGCTCTTGCCCTACCTCAAGTCGAACTACCCCGAAGAGTATCTCGAGTGCACGGTCTGCATGGAGGTGAGATTCTCTCCTCATTCGCAAACCGCGGCTTGGCATACGTCGCCCCCTAGATCATCACGCGTGGCGCCAGCTGTAATACGCCCAATTGCAAGGCGAGACTCCATCCTCACTGCTTCAGAAAACTCCGTGCTCGTCGCGCGCAGTGTCCTACCTGTGCGGCGGAGTGGCCGTCAGACATGAAGAACCTCAAGCCTATAGGCGAGGCTGCCGTTAAAGACGGTCAGGACGAAGGCCGGCGTGCGCGCAGGAAGAGCACCACCGCAAGCGACGAGGACCAAGATGATACGAGGATGGACGAGGACGAGCCTGAATCATCGCAGCCTAAGCGATCTCAGCCTAAGCGCCGTGGAAAGAAAAAGGCCGTCGCCATGGATGCCGACGAGGGCGAGGACGAGGAATATGACGAGGCGGCAGAGACTCCACCGAGGCGTGCCGCCACACGCCGTTCGGCGAGGGGGGGTTGAGTCTCTTGGTGCACCAGAAATCATCTCTATGGGCTATGGTACTTTTAACCCGATTAACAAGTATCGTATCGTAGTATCATTCGTCTATTGACATCGTCCTCCGTCCCGTCGTATGGGGCTCCGCGACGCGACCTTCGTCTTGTCCTATGCTCTGCAGGGGATTTGCAAACCCGAACTTGCCCTTGCCCCAAACTTGGATGCGTCGTTTGTCTCTCTGGCCCTCGCCAAACTGCTCGTTCCACTTGCGCAACTCTGCCAAGGAACCCAAGGATTCAGAGGTAGAGGGCGTGATCTCCTTGAGCGCCTTGGTAAAGTGCTTCAGACGAATGGTCCGGGAGTAGTCCGTGGACGAATTCGAAGCGTCCTGCGTGGTGGATTCCGGCGACGACTCCCAAGGCACGCTGACGCCCTCCTTGACTGAGTCGAGAGCGGCAGCGACACACAAGTCTGTGAGAGTCGATCGTTAAAAGCATGCGTCGAACCACCAAGAAGCCGAACGCACGCTTCAGATCCGACCCCGAAAAGCTGTCGGTCTGTCTGGCCAACGCCTTGACGTCGACGTCCGACGCCAGCGTCTCGTCGCGCAACAGGATACCCAGGATCACTACACCGCACATCGTCAGATGGCCCTTGCGACCGGACCAGACACTCACCCTCCCTCTCCTTCTCTCCAGGCAGGTCCACGAGCAACCTTCGCGGCAACCTCCTCAACACCGCGTCGTCGAGGTCGAACGGCCTGTTGGTCGCGCCGATGACTACGACCCTTTCCTCCACGCCCGACCGGCTCTTGAGGCCGTCCATCTCCTGCATGAACTCGGTGATGACCCCGCGGTGCGCCATCGCGCCGCCCGACTCGTGCGAGGACGAGCGGGCACCAAAGAGCGCATCGATCTCGTCGAGGAATACGACGCAGGGCGACAGGCGGCGAGCCAGGCTGAAGACCGCTTTCACGAGTTTTTCGCCTTCGCCAACGTACTGAGCGAAGCAGACGATGGTCAGGAATGAGGTGGGCAAGACACCAGGAGAGGAGCGTACCATGTCCATGACGTCGGATGGGGAGACCACCAACATCCGGCAGCCGGCCTCCTTGGCCAGAGCGCGCACCACCAGGGTCTTGCCGGTTCCGGGCGGCCCAAACAAGAGACATCCGGTCATGGCATGTTCTTTCAGGATGCCCGTTTGGAACGCTGCAGGATGAAGAAGCGGGAGTGAGACCAACGTCCTCACAGAATCGATGGTATGCTGAGGAAGATGGACCTGCGCAAAAGTGGTCGAGATGGTAGCTGACCACGTCGCGTCAGCGTCCATGCGCATCGTTCGACGAGTCGACTCACCGGAATCGACGACGCAACCCAGCAGTTGCTTTTCGTGAGCGTCGAGATCTTCGTCTTGCTCGACCTTTTCGACCACCTCGTCTGCGGAAATGCCTTGCCCGCCGTCCTCGGTTTCGAGCGCGTCTAGTTCGTCCTCGGCACATTCGGGTTGGCCCTCACGAGGGATACGGACACGCGCGACTTTTGACCAGGCGCGACGAAGATCGCGCGACGAGCGATGCGCTGCCCAAGCGTGGTGTATCGCGGACCAGGGCACACAAGTCGGTCCGAGGGTCGTGACGGAAGGCACGATGACGGTGGAGACGACGCTCCCGACCGCTCGGTCTGCAATCTGACGTATCGAAGGCCAAGGCTCGAGGCGCGTACTCCAGTCTTCCCACATCTCGTGTTCCTCGGGGTATTGCGAACCGGTCGACAAAGGCGCGTCAGCAGAGGACCCAACGATCTCGGTGTCTGCATCGAGCTCTGCGTAACACGACCCCGATTCCTTGTCGGTGTTCGCGTCCTCGGCCACGCCACCCTCCAACACACCTCCGATGCCCCCAACGCCCAATCGCATCGCCAGCTCGTTTACTTCCCTCCGGCGAGTCATCCTACACGCTCTTTCCGCGCCTGGATCCCGCGCGCTGGGCAGTATGACGGAAGAACGGAAGAACTTGCCTGAAGTGCCACCTGGATGACTTTGCTCGGACTCATCCTGCGCACCACCGAGCATGTCCAGAAACGGAGGCGCGGCACCTCCTCCGAACAAGAGAATCGGGGAGCGAGAAACATCGAGCTCTGCCGAAGGAGGCTGGGCGATCGCTTGAGGTGGACCGGCGAAACCTGGCGGAGGAGAGGTCAAGAGTCGCGGAACATCCTCGAGGAGCGCAGCGTCCCCGTGCCTTTCCCAGCGGCGAAGACGCTCGCGAAGACGTTTTTCGCGCGCCCGGGTGGCGCAGTCGTCTTCGCCCCATTCGGAAGGTGCGCTGACGTCGGGGCTAGGAAAAGTGGCATGTCTGTGTCGACTGGCGACGGGGAGGGAAAACGGCCCGGGGAAAGCTGACGGTGCGAACGAGGGACCAACGAGCGATGGGGTCACACCACACAGGATGGTCATAGGGCATGCGACGGGAGAGGAAGGACGGGCGATGGGACCTGTTCTGCGGGCACGCACTGCACTGAGGAGGTGGGGGTACCAGGTGGGAGCGGTAGGGGCGAGGGTCGGAAAGTCGCGGATGTAAACGATGCGGGGGCGGACATGGGGAGGATCGGAGGACGAAGGGGAGGGCATGTTGACAAGTTCATCGAAAAAAGCCTTGATTCGACTCGGGGTGGAGGACGAACGAGCGGGAGTGAAGACGGAAGAGGGACGGCCACGAGAGGCGGCGACGGGGGCGAGGACGTGGAGGGTCATTTGAGAGATGCTGGGTGGGGGAGAGTGGGCCTGGTCGGATTCCCCCTGGTGCTCTGGGGCGGGAGGAAAGCGGCGAGGGGAAGCGGGAAGGGGGACAGGATAGTAATGGAGCGGGTTTCTGGGGAGCTGGATGGCATTGGCAGCTGGAGAACGGGGGGTCAGCGGGCAAGCGAAGCGAGCGGGGGCGAGAGGACCTTTTCCGAAATGGCCCCATTCGCCTGCGGCGAGGTGGACGGAATCGACGACGAGGACCTCTGCGTCTGTTCTGCGGGCCAACTCGCGGACGGTGTGGTCGAGGACGTGTTCGCCGCCCTCGAGAGGACAGTACAGGGCGAGGGTGGGTTCTACGGGGGGGCCGGCGGGGGAGGAGTAGGCGGCGCGGTGTTGGGTCTGGGGATGGAGTGCGATGTGCAGGTTTGTGAGCGCGTCGTCGAAGAGCTCTGGCGGGGGCAGGGCGCAGGGATCGGACGGCGAGTCGGGGAGCCACAGGACGTCCAGACCGGGGGGCAGCTGTGGGCCGTCGTCGGGGGCGGGGGGTGCCGCTCGGTGTTTCCGGAGGGGTTTGTCGGGCGGATCGTCGTCCGGGGGGGTGTCGACGGGCTGGGAGGACGCGAGTCGCACGTGGACCCTGGACGTGGGCCTCACCGGGTCCGCGGGGGTGTCCTTGGGGGGTCTCGTCCGCGCCAGCGTCGTGCGCCTGGCGCCGAGGATCGACCGGGCGAGTTGTCTGCGCATCGTGGTCGGGACAACAACTCGGAGTTCCCACGGCTCCTCATGGACAGACTCGCAGCACTCAGGGCACGTCTCGACCCCCCTCGCAGACCGGCTCAGACTCACCCCGCTCACAGGCCCAGACCCACGCAGACGCCCCCATCCAGCTCCACCGCGTCCCCCCCGCGAACGCGCCGTTCCACGCAGAGGTCCGTTCTCTGCCCCTCTCCAGCGTCTCGCTCAACCCGTCCCCAGGCGACCTCGATCCAAGACGCCATCGCCGAGTTCGATGCAAACGTCACCGCCGTCGCCGACTTGCACGCTCGCTCCCTCAACGCGCTCTCAGACCAGGACTCGACTGCCAGCCACGCCCGTCTCGCTGACCTCACAGAGTCCACCCGTGCACTCGGCAATGCCCTCTCACAGCGCATCAAGGCTCTCCAGGCGCAGCCCGACGGTGCCAGCGCTCAGGATGCTCAGATCAGGAGGAACAGAGTGCGTCCACCCCACCCTCGTCGCCCCGTCCCACTCAGGTCTTGCTAGATCACCGTCCTCCATGGCAAGTTCGTCGAGACCCTCCAAAGATATCAAACCGTCGAGCAGCAGTATCGCCAGAGGTACAGAGATCGCGTCGAACGCCAATTCAAGATCGGTGATCCCGTCGTCCTTGTCCTCCGCCGACGCTCCCTGACCCTCCTTGCTCAGTGAAACCCGACGCCACCCCTGACGAGGTGTCTGCCGTCGTGGACGACGCTCAGGGCCGCAGCACCACAATCTTTCTTCAAGCTGTAGGTTGTCTCTTCCCGCCTTTGGACCGTCGTTCTCATCGATCGTGCTCAGATCTCCTCTTCCAATCGGTATGGCGAATCGAGGCAAGCGTATCGCGAGGTCCAGGAGCGCCACCAAGACCTTCAGCGAATCGAAGTGACCTTGGCAGAACTTGCCCAGTTATTCAACGACGTGCGCCTTCCCTCGCCCGCGTCGCACGCACCCTGACTCTCGCCACTCAGATGGCTGTATTAATTGCACAGCAGGAGGAACAGATCGCTTCTGCCGAGACAAAGGCTATCGGTGTCGAACAAGACACCAGAAAAGGGTACGTTGCTCGAGTTCCTTGGCTGGTCTGCTCGTTGACGGCCCGGCAGGGTCGACGAGGTGGACGTTGCCATCGTACACGCGCGCGCCGCACGACGAAAACGATGGATATGTTTCTTCATCACCGTGTTTGTGATTTTGGCTGCTGTCGGTATCGGTGTTGGGGTGTACTTTGGGTCGCGAAAGAGTTCTTCCAGTAGCAGTTCGTGAAGGAGCGAGTCTGCAGCCGTGTCCACATAGCGTATTGTTCTTTTAGCGTAATTTCGTTTCCGACCGTATATCCCGGTAATGAATGAGCTGACGTGATGTCCGCTGACGTGCAACTGGTCACAAGTTTTTCGCCAGGCGCGTCATCTGCGGGTCACACTCTTCCATCGACACGCTCGTCCTTGCCGTTTTCAACGATGAGCAGACATTCAAACGGCTCCGCTACGCCCATCCGCAAGCAGCGTAGGCGGAATTCTCTCCGACACGTCGATGCCAAGGTGGCCGTGGATCTGGCAACCGCCCAGACATACTCCGAGAACGTCTTCCTATTCGTTCCAAATTTAATCGGTGAGGAGGCCCTCCCCGTCCTGCGTGCCTCGCTGAGCTTCCTCCCCGCCGACAGGCTACGCACGTATCGTTCTCGCAGGACTTTCGCTCCATTTCATGAGCTACCATCCAAAGTACTGCACCCTCGCATATTGCATATCGTGCCTTCTCGACGCAGTGGACGGCCAAGCAGCCAGAATGCTCGGACAGACGTCCAAGTTCGGTGCCGTCTTGGACATGGTGACCGACAGGTGCGCGCGACACGGCTCCTCGCCTCTAAGCGACTGACTGCCACCCCAAAGATGTACGACGTCGTGTCTCCTCTGCTATCTCTCCTCTGCATACCCGAGTTTCGCGATCGTCTTTCAATTTCTTATTGCCCTTGACTTCTCCAGTCACTACATGCACATGTACAGGTCGGCGTCGTGCTCTCCTACCTCGCGTAATCACGGCTGACGCATGTCATTTTCCTGACAGCTCCCTCGTGACAGGTTCCAGGAGCCACAAGCTCGTGACCAGCGACGTGAGCCGTATCTTGTGGTATTACTACAACGACTCGGTTCGTGCTTCGATCCCCACTTCATGATCGATTCCCTGACGAGCTGGCGATCAGCGCACCCTGTTCTTCATGTGTGCCGGTAACGAAATGTTCTTCGTCTCCCTCTATCTCATGAAATGGGTACACACTCCTATGTCGTCCGTCCTGTCGGCTTTCACGTGGCCTCAAGTTCTAGCCCTGATATCTTTTCCCGTGTGCCTGGCCAAGAACGTCATCAATCTTGTCCAGCTCTGGAAGGCAAGCAAGATCCTTGTGGGCGTGGATTTGGCGGAGAGAGCTGCCGCGCGGGAAAAGAGTCAATAAAATGGTAAACACGCCGGAGACGCGATCACATCTAGAAGAGGAGGATCTGTCACTGGCACGGACGCCATGGCAAGTTCGCTTGCGTAGTTCATAGCTACGTCTTTCGACTTGGAACGGCTGGACGTCGATCGTTGGTGTGCCCATGACACTCTACCTATTGCCTATATTTAACTTATAGATACGTACTGCATAATGGGAGGTTCCTTCAGGCAATAGTATTTTTATTCCTTTCCAGGTGATCGACGCGGACGTGTGGAACCTGGCGATAACAATCACGGACGCTCTTCTACAAGACAGAAGCCTGTCTGAGAGCATCCACACAGTCTGGATCCTTTGGTAGCCCTGGCGAGACCAAGGCCAAGGAAAAGGAAGATATGGTGGAACAAGGATAGTCGTTATTCTACGTTGAGAACGATCAGTACTGACCTCCATAAGCACGTCCTGGCATCTCAAATCTGTAGCAGAAATGAAACGGTGAAGGTTTAGAATAACAAACACGGCTTCGGACGCTTTAATACACTTGGGATATCGATACCAAACATTCTTCAAGCAACATCTTGCGTCCTCCCAGACGCACGCGTCCAGATTTCTGTTTCTTCCTCTCTCATGTGAGCATCCAGGCAATGTTCCAGCTGTGGTAGAGGGGAGAAATTCAAAAAACGCAAACAGAATCAGGCGGAACGACGTACCGCACGCTTGAAATTCATCTTGACTGCGTTCTCTAGATTACACAGACCGCAGACAACCTTGATGGTCGAGCGACACAACGTATCGCACATGGCGCTGCTTGGATTTTGTCCCATCCTTTTGATCAAGTTCTCGACTCGCTGGGATACAGCCCTGTCGACTTCAAGGACTTGGATGTTCCGAGGATACGTCCAAAACTTCATTAAAAGCTTTTCATGCGGGGTCATCTCCTGCTTCTCCGCAGGCTTGCTGCGTCTATCTCTATAAAGATGATCATGGGATAGCGCCTCATCAAACGTGAACCTTGAGCGGCGCTTGGCGCTCCGAGAGCATCTCTTGCACCGGAAGATGACCGAAGGGAGGCAGGATGGTTTCGATTGAGGCGGGAGACTCAGCTGTTCCCGAGCAAACTGTTCAAGCTCTTCCACCGTGTCTGAGCTCCATTTCTTGATCGCAGGAGGCAATACGCGCAGGAATTTCTTCTCCAGGATGTCGCTGATGGTGTGGAGAGGGACATCACTCTCTAAATCCTCGCTCCCCATAATTGATTGCACAACCGGTAGCATGGCGATGTCAATCCCCCTTGGTTGTAACTTCCAAGAAGCGTTGTTGATTCGCTGGAGGCCAATGGAGACGTTGGTAAATGTAGACACGCAGAGGTTCCGGATCTCGTTTTTTCTGGCATTTCGTGCCCAGTTCACGAGTCCGGGCCGAATTTTGACCCATTCTGCAAGGATGGAATGACTTGGGTACAGCGCTCCTTCGTAACCTACTCACCGGCAGGCGTCAAGGGCTCGAATTTTCTCACTTCGGGTAACCATAGAAAGTCGTGTTCACGGTCTCCGGACCAGAGGCCAATTGTCCACTGCAACTCTCTGAGTTTGTCCTGGATGCTGTGTCTGATATCAGCTATCGTAACAGCCACTGGTGGTTCGAACACACTCCTGGACCCTTTGCTCCCTCACAGAAGAGAGCCGAGCCGCCTCTTTCTCCAATCTCTCATACTCCCAATCTCGACACGAGTCAGCATGCTAGCACCGTGAACGATTCAAACGCAGTGCTCTCGTAAGACGAGTGCGCGACTCACTACCGTAATTAATCGCCAATATTCGTTCTGCTGGTACACGAACTCTTCTGTAGAAACATCTCGCGGCCGCTTACGGCTACGAGCCATTTTCCAGTCCGACCGGGAGACGGAATGACCGGCGCGAAGGGCCTCATGGCGCACCGTGATGCCCCGAGTCCCATCGTACAACTTGTAGTGTGTATGAGCCGTCGGAAGCCGCAAAGCGGCTTGATAGGCGGTGGTCATGTGAGCAGAGTGTTGAGGTATTGTCCTGCAAACAAGCTGTCAAAATCGATCGAGGGGACCGTCGTGGACTGCTTGGGCGAACATCTTTGGAAAGCAGTCGGGACAACATCGCATCCGCATCTCCCATTCGATGGTGTCGCATGGACAATAGCACCCCTGTAGTCGGGGTCAATGAGCTCACCACGCACGCTTATGAACTCACATGGCAAACTGGGACGAAGGCAAGGTGAGTGTATGCAGGTGCGGACATGTGATCCGGACAGGGAGGAAAGCGGTCGACGTTGCTGATGACATTCTTCCACAAGGCGGAGGCCTTGCCACGGTCTAAGAGGAATCCACGCAACACCTTGGAGGTCCTGGCGAGATAGAGTAGATCGAGTGGCTCCAAGAGAATGAAAACCTGCCGAGGGAAACGAACGTTGTCGCGCATTTGCGGTCAGTTTCGTAAAGCGCTCTGACCTCGATAAGCACGTCCAGCGGCAGGTCCACGAGTAGCTGTTTGTGCTCCACCAGCGCATTTTTGTGTCGTCTCGTTCTACGTTTCGGCAATGCCATCATCAAGGAGACTGGGAAGAAACTGGGAAGCGGGAAACGCTGAGAGCTTCAGCTTCAGGTCACGACTTTGTAAGCGCGGCAGCGATGAGATGTAATAGACGCTTCAAAGAGAAACACAACACGTAATGCCCTACAGTACAGTAGAATGGCAAGCGTCCATCGGTAACATTGCAATCAAATTCAAACATTCGTTCGTCAAAAGTGACAAGCCCATACCGGCCGACAAGAAATAAAAATCGTGCCTCGTCTGTCCGAGGGGTTCATCAACCACATACCCATCCACCCGACGGCCGTCCGGGGTCAAGGCTTTGGAACGCGAAGGGTCTTGCTGACCATCGCCGCAGCCCATAGACCGAAAATAACGCTGACAGGGTGAACGTCACCACGGCCTCCAGGAGAACCCCACAATGTCACGAGACCGCCCGGTATACCAGCCTTGCCCTCGATCCAGCCTTGACGGGCCCAGTAAGACAAAACGGCGACGAGTGCCAGAGAAGATGGGATGGGGAGACCTTCGAAGTAACGCGCTTTTCCCGCAGCGTCTTTCGGGACCGCTGCAACCGTTGCGTTGAAGCGGGCCAGACGTGCCAGCCCACAACATATGAAGCCTGTTAGGCAAACAGTATCGAGATACGTGCGAAGGCCAACAGCGAAGGCGAGCACAGCGGGGGCGACGCCAAATGAGATCTGTCGCGGATCATGAGACGGTGCTTGACTGCAGAACGCTGTTTCTCACCAAGTCAGCCAGACTGTCCAGCTCCTGCCCGAGTAAGCTGGATGATTTCCTCCACCTCGCAACTTTTCCGTCGAAGAAATCAAACATGAGCCCCGCCAGGGGAAGGGCGAACGCCCACCACAAACACTCCTCGTCCTCAGTTACCAAGTAATGAGCCGAGGAAAATATTGAAAACGAGCCACAGACGCCGTTCATGATCGTGACCAAGTCGGCCAACCTAAAGTTTCTACACCAGGTAGCTTAGCACGGATCGACAGAGCATAATGGACACGGCATACCTGACCATGGAAAAGTGGCCCTCTGTGTCAACGTATTGTTGAAGCACATTATCCTGGACGGCACCGTTCGACTTGGGCGTCTTGTTACGGGCCATTTTCGTCACAAACTCTGAGGAATGGGTACACAGAAAGAGGCAGACGACACGAAATGCGGCATTGCGCAGGCGACGAATATATCCTGAGCCGAAGGAGACGGGGTCCCATATTAGATCCAGGAACGGACTATTGGCACCCCCCTAACAACAGTACAGGTCCGACCGAGTCCGATGATCATTCCACCACCATTGCATCTTCTCGTTTCGCCCTCTCAAGCTCGATGCTTCTGGCAGCGTACTGGTTGGGGTGTGTCACACTATCTCCGCCACCTATCCCCTCTCCTTTTTTCACTCCTCGGCTAGCATGCGTTATCTCAAAGACACGCGTGCAGGCGACGTGATAGTGACCCTCCTTGACTGTTCTCATCACCTCATGGAGGTCGTTCGTGGTGAGACCCTGCGGAGAGTACGCCGCTAGTAGAGCAGTTTGCAGATTGTCGTGGCTAAAGTAACGATATGGGCATCCGTGGCAATCATGGACCCCGGGTTTATCGGTCGTCAGGATTTGCTGGCAACTGCAAGCGGTACGTCAGGCCACGGCAGGGTCGAAGACAGTGTCCTCGCCTCTTCGCAGGGTAATTTGCCCGTTTCCCTTCCAATCCGTAGGAGTGTCTGATGTTATACTTGTACTCCTTGTTGAACTGGTCTTCCGTTTTGGTACTGAGCGACTTTCTCCAGAACGCGATCGCTTCGTCGATCGAGAGGCCCAAGACCTGTGCGGAAATGAGTCACGCGACCAAAAATTGAGTCATAGTCCCACCTTGAGAAAAAGTCCATACTGCAACCGCCCATGGTGCTTTAAATGGCGATCTCTGACCAAGCTCTCTTGTAGGTTTCGCATGCACATTGGGAAATGTTTCCTCGCGAGATCATCGATCATGTCGGCTCGGATCTCATCGCCGGTGGCGGAGGGGTTCACCCATTCCGATGGAACTCCCGCGAGAAATCCCTGAGATAGGTTGTTCAAAATAGGTACCAACCTCGTGTCCTCGTCCATCCGGGGAAGCCGTTTCGCAGTGTTCTGTTCCTCGTCGTCAGGAAGGGTTAGATCGTACAACGGGGAAAATAACCTCGAGCGCAATCCCTAGTTTTCTTTCGAACTCGTTGAACACAAAACTAGACACTTCGTTGTTGGGCACGTAAGCGTAACCCCCACGTAGAAGAACGCGTCGTTTAGCGACCAGGTCGGGCACTCTGGTCCAAGGAACCTATGTGACGTTCGACCAACAGCCTCCGTGCGCGTCTTTCGACGTACCTTGCGGTACTCTGTAGCCCATTTTTTGAGCTCGTGCTGCAGGGCGGGCTTTCCTTCGAGCGTAGTGAGCTCCTTTGCGAGCCTGTCTCTTTCACGTCTATCGACCTGTCATTGCTTCAGCGCGAGCGGCGGCGCGGCGGAGGCTAGAAAAAGCGACCTCCTCCCAGTCGAACGCTTGTCCTGCGAGGAACGCAGATCGTTCCTTCGCGTCATCCATCTCGTACCGCACTCTGAACAGCGTCGTCTCCGCCTTGACGAACCGCCTCCTGAGCTCCTCCCTGTCCAACGACGCTCGATGAGTCCTGAGAGAGAAAAAAAAACGAGCGACCGCATCGACGCACGAACGACAAAACGCCAGTCGCAGCACGAAATGCCCGATGTGATCGCTCCGCCGCTGCTCCTCCAAGGCCGCCTTGATCGCCGTGTTGCTGTTCAGCGGGAGATGCTTGCGGCATTGGGCGTCGGTTACCGTCTTGAGTTCGTCCCAGGGCCGGTTGCGGGCGAAGGAGGATTCGATCTCGGCGAGCACGCGCAGGCGGTCGAGCGCGCACGTTTCGAATTCCTCGAGCGTGACTTCACACTGAGGGGGCTCGTCGTAGCTGGCGTGGCTCTAAGCTTTCCACGAACCTCATGAAACAACCCATACATACAAGTTTAGCCGGAAGGGATAGTCTGGGCCGTTCGTCGTCGAGCCAGTCGCGGCCCGAGATGGTTTAGATCGCTTTGCCTCTCGTTCTCTGTTCTTGAACATCCTGACGCACTGACGGTGAAAACTGTCGAGGCAGCCTGAACGAGATCTTGCGCTGTGAAGCGTCACGCGTCTTGTCACGTAACTAGCAGCAACAGTTTACATGATAGCATTGTGCAACGACGAGGGTTTTAAACGAAGCAAGATACATAACACTAGGCGTGGCATAGCATACATAACCTGTCAAACGTAAGGTACTTGCAAAGGAATCCAGCACGACCCTCAACCGCGCGGCGGTCCAGGAGTGGCAGCACGTCCAGATGGGCGGCGAATCAACTTCTTCCGTTTGCTCGAAGTGCCAGGCGCTGGCGAAGGGGGCTCCTCCTCAAGGTCAAAAGTGACTCCAGGTCGACGAATGCGATGAGTCCTGCGCTCTCTCCGGGCGGCTTCTTCCCTGTCCCTCCACTCTGACGCCGCAACCAATGGGTCGCGGACATCCGGGGGTATGATAGCAGGTAAAGGGTGAACTTGGCTGACCATGGAATGGTCAGGGGATCCAACCACAGTATTGGTCTGTCACGCGTATGATTAATTACATCGGTAAAAAGGAGGGAAAGGAGCTCACAGCAGTGTTACCGTCACAAACATCGAGAGACGCAGCCGAGACCGTTCGATTCCTCTTGTTGGAGTGCATCGTCAGGAACTTGAACGGGGTAAAGATGTGTGGCGTGACATCTTTGTGATCCCGCGCTCCTTGCGCTGAAGGTGGAATGATGGTTGGGTCGACTCGTCTGCCTTTGACTTTAGACTGTGGCCCCGTACGTGCAGACGCGGAGGTGGTTTGCGGCGGGAAGGTATACAGCTCTTTCGAAGCAGAAGTCGTTGTCGCCCCATGCGACGTGGCAGGAGCAGTAGCAGAGGCATCTGGATGAGTGCTTCTTTGATCGAGAGACGCTCTGGCAACCGAGGAAGCAGCTGGAGGGTCAGCCGCTTTCGACGAGAGTGTTCTCGTTCTGAAAAGACCGAAAATTCCTTTCTTCTTGTCGTCTTTCGACTCTGTGGATGCCTTCCGTGCGCGAATCGGAACAGTCATGGACGGTGGCACGGCGTTTTGCATATCGGGGGTCATTGTTGGGGACGGCGCGATGGACGATGGCGTATTCAGCATATCGGAATCATTCGTGTGGTCAGAGGGTGAAAGTCGTGCAGATCGAGTTTGAGCAGGGGTGGACAAGTACGCAGATACTGGGACACGTGCCGGCTGGGGCTCCGTGCGAGACGGGAATGGTTGCGTCGAAACTGGTGTAGAGATAGGCTGTGAATATTTGCGAGGTGAGGGAGGTTTTTGCGCCGTCGAAGACGGTGTTGTAGTGGGCAGGGATACAGCTCGATAATGAGTCGAAGGTTGGGTTGGAGCTACATGCGTTTGTTGAGTCGTTGTAGAAGACGTGCCAGGGCGAGAGGGAACAGGGTATATATGCGAAGAAGCTAGATTGCGGGCGGCGGAGGGGGGAGCGTCGCGTGGTCTGGTCGAATCAACCACGAGTTGATCTTGATGAACATTCTTGACAGCAGTTGACATTATGGTCGTGGATGGGGTATCTAGTAATGACGGAAGTCCTGGACGATTTGGCTGCTGCCTCGACGAATCAGGAGCAGATGACTGGGTATTGATACTGGCCGAGGGTGCGGAGGAAGTGCTAGGAAGGGGTACGTTGGTATTTACGAGCCTAGAAGCCGAAGCGCCCTGTGCATCAGTACCATTCGCTGGTGGATATCCAGCGGGAGTGCTAAAAGTTGTTTGTACTGGTGGAGCGGTAGATTTGTTGACACCCCCTACGGCACTAGTATTGGTTCCCGTAGATGTCGATAGCTTGCTCGTTTGCAGCATTTCTGTAGCACGCTGGTAAGTACGAGAGGCTACAGTATTAGGCGTGGCGCGCTGAGGAGGTGGTATCGCAGAAGACGCTGGAAATGTGGGCTGAGTAGAAGGTGCAGAAGATGGAACGCGAGTAAGGGAAGGTACAACAGCGGGGGTTGGTGGGGGCATGGGTGGAGCAGTGAACATAACACTGGGCTCGGCGGGAAGATGTAAAGGCGCATCCTTGCTTCTCGAATGGGGCGAGGATCTCTGACCAGGTTGATCTCCTGTCGCAGATTTGGTCGCCGAGTTCGCGCTCACGGCCATGGTGTGCTGTGATGATTGAGCAGGCCTCGCCTCCGAGACGGAGGGAACCATCGTCGAGGTCACGGGAACACTTCTTCTTGGTGCTGGCATGTCTTCTGGAACATCCTCGACCGTGACTTTCGATCGCGGTTTCGCCAGGGGTGCTGAAGATTGCGAAGGAAGGACAGAAATAGACTTCATGATCTCCTGATCGACTCTCGGCACACCGTCGGGCTGACCTGAGGTTGGGTTTGAATACCTATGGACTGTGGATGCAGACGCATACGACGTTCCGGTCAGGGCTGCATTGCTATCTATTTGGCCGGGTTGCCAGGTCTGTGTGGCACGTGGGGGTGGCACAGAGGAGAATTGGTGCGGGTCTGAGGGTCCTGAGGGTAGATGGACCATTTCGCTCTGTACCTCAGGGATGGGGTGCGCATGACTTTGAGGGTACCCATCACTCTGCGAGCGTGTCGGAATGATCTCACTTGTTCGCGTTTCAATTGGCAGTGGCGGAGAATGCTCTAGGCCCCTGGGCGGCGGGACCGGAAGTGGTGGAGGTGAAGACTGACCAGAGTCTTCAGCGGCTGCAGGGGAGGGCGGCCGATAAGGCTGAAACAATGACGGTGTAACTGCAGGCATATGCTGCGGTTGATACGATGGTGCCTCTCGAACCACAGGTGACGATGTCTGAGATTGATAGTCTTGTGAGCCGGATGTCGTCCGCGACGTGCGAGTTGGCGCGGGAAAGGGAGGGGCAAGTAAAGTATTATCAACGTGGCCTTGGGGCAAGTCAGAAGCAATGGTGGTGGGGGTCGCCCCGACGACAGCGATCTGCGGAAGTCCTGCCAGGTGCGGTGGTAGATTCTGCCTCGGAACATGCTCCGGGGTAGGCGTCTAGACAAGATGAATGGATGAGAAAAAGCGAGGGCCCACAGTCCGAAGACGTCACCTCTTTTGCATTTCCAGACCTGGGCGAACCACTCGCCGAGGTACCTCGCGGCGTACCAAAGGAGGCATCTCTCCCCCTCGCACCGAGAGAGCTTCGTTGAGATGAAGTTAACGGCGTCGTCACCTGACTCGCCTTCATCATTGACGAAGATGCACGAGGAAACGGGTCGTCGTCTTGCGAGAGCACCTGGCGGAGTTGTTCATGAGGCGTCTCCAAGTTGAAGTGGTGGTCTCGTAAATACTTGTCCTCTCGAGATATCGTCTTGGCCCTTTTGGCGGTAGCAGGAGTTTGGACGACCCAGGATGCCTTGACAATGGAACCGCTAGGTGGTCGCCGGGGCTCCGGATTGCCATCGGTGGCCGACGACTGGTCAGCTGATTTCTGATGGAGTGCATCTATGTGTGTGCCATCTCGAGTAGAAGGTCGAGAAGACGCAGTGGAAGTTTGGGGAACAATCGTCGGTGTGGGATGGACACTAGGAGCACCAGACGGCGCTTGAGAGCTCGTGGAGTGGCTGGGGGACACGCCGTGAAGTTGTGCATATTTGGGACTAAGTTGGGCGGACGACGGGGCGGCCTTCGGCGGAGTGCAATTATTTGCGTGAGAAGGGGATGGGGGAACAGAGTGATGTACAGCGGACGGTGGATGAGGAGCAGATTCATTCGTTTGGGAAACGGAACGCAAGGGGCGTGGGCCAACGACTGGAGGAGGAGCGTTACTGATGGGCCTGTGGGCGGACCGTGATGGTGGTCGGCTGTGCGGATACGACGAACTTGCGATCTCCGGCCCATTTTCTGAGTTCCCACGGGAGTAGGAGGATCTAGAGCTTGGGATGGGTAACGCTCGGCTGGAATCGTAGATCGACACGCGTTGGCCAGGAGGCGGATCGTCAACACGAGGATCAGTACGTGGATGGTCCACAACAACCGGAGGCCGGTCGTACTGAGGTCGCGTTTCAGAAGACTGCGATCGAGCGTGAGCGGAGGACTTGACGATGGTTGCAGAAGTCGGGTGAGGAGGGTGAGTAAAGGTTTCCTGTGGAGCATCCGAATGTGAAACTGCCGAAGACTTAAAGTGTGCGTCGTGCGGATCAGAGGGACCCTGGCCCGCGCGGATACTGACAATTTGTGGTGCAGCCGAAGCCCTTGTCTCTGTGGGTAAAGTGGACGCGCTGAATCCTGGTGTCACGAGAGGAATGTCGACGTTGATGGGTGCCAAGGGCTGGCGGACGTCAGGGTGTGCTCCATGCTTGGCCTGTGTTTGCGTGAGTTGGCGGGTACGGGGCAGAGAGAAGGTGAACATACCTCTAGTCTCTTCACGTCATCTCGTGTGCCCGTGGAGTGATCATTAGCTCTGTCCCTCGTGGAAGTGGATGTACGCGCGTCGCTTCTTTGCACAGCAGGGCCGGAAGGAGTGCGTTCCATACGATGCTGAGTTCGGACATTAGGACGAGCAAGGTGTGACGACGATCTGATATGAACTACCTTTCCACTCGCCCGTTCAGTATCACTGCCAGATTGCGCGCCTTGTGCAGTGGACGGACGATCTCGATGGGAACGCTGAGACTTGGCTTTTGGCGGAAGGTGAACAGGTAATACGCGAGGGGCAGGCGGGGGTTCACCTGTTTGCTGAGCGTCGGGCTGTGGTATGCTGGTAGAATGTGACTGTGTGGTAGTGATCGGATTCTGCGTGTTTTCGGGGTGGTGACGACGACCCTATTGACGTATCGGATCAGCGCAGGAGGATATAAATTATGGAGGAAACTCACGGTGGAAACAGTCCCATCCTCTGTGCGATGTCTCCTATGACCACTGGACGTCTCGCGAACGACAGAGGGACCTTCCCTGCCAGAAAGCGAGGCCCTGGATGCATTTCTCTGCTCGGAATACAACACGCCTTCGGTATCGGAATCCTTGCGCCTATCGTGATACCTGGGCCTCGCCGAGTCTTGATAGCGGACGTCCGTGGGGCGTTCGCGTTCGCGTTCTCGATGTCGCTCGGCCCTCGATTTGTCCTTGTATCTGGTCTCAAGGTCGATGGTAGGTCTGTCCCTCTCTCGCTCTCTGGCTTGCTCTCTCTCTCTCTCCCTGTCCCTGTCCCTGTCCCTGTCACGTTCTTGCTCTCTGTCGCGATCTCTGTAGGGATCCTTGTAACGGCGGGAAGAGGAGGCCTCCTGTGGAGGATTCCAGAACGTGTGGATTGGCGGGGCTGAGACTGAAGGCTGAATGGGAGGGTGGGCAGCACGGGAGGGGCGGGGGGGAGCCCTTGGGACGTCCTGATCATAGGGACGTCTTGAGGATCTCGGATCAGGGTCTGGGTAGGGTCTGCGGGAAGAGCTAGCTACGGGGTAGGAGGTGGAGGGCTGGGAGGACGAGGGCTGGTAGTGATGGGCGGACGAGGAGTGCTGTGCGGAGGGGCGTGTCGCATGCTGATATGCTTTGCTTGTGGACGGAGGGTGGGCAGAGGAGAGTTGATGTGAACGGGAAGAGAGCCTGGGGGCATCGGGGTGGGCCCTGGGGTCGTAGGAGTGGGCGGGGAGGGTGGCGGAGCGGTTTCTGCGGCGGTCGGGATCGTGGTCGGGGGGGAGCCTGTCAGCGGGGAGCCACTGCTTGACGGGCGGAGGAGGACGGTCTTCACGGCGACGGGGATGACTGCTCATGCTCGGCGCTCTCGGGGGACGACGAGGGAAGGAAGAGAGAGACGCCGAGCGGACGACATGAGGCACGACTCGGATTTCGCTTACGTTGGCGCTACACGGCGAGACCTCTTTATTTATAGAGTACTATGTATGTGCTGTCTGCCACGGCGATGCACATATGGCGGCTTGCACCGTCCTGCAGAGCGCCGTGACGGCGAGGCGACGTCGGACGGAGGGGGCGGGGCCCAGGACGGGCCCGACCGTGGCCGACCTGCTCTGGCACGACTTTGACTCATCACCGACAGTGGACGCTGTCGAACAATCCAAGGACCGTGCTGGCGACACCGCCGTGAACCGAGCACACTTTATACGGCGCGGAGGGTCGCTTACGCAATCGTCGCGACGATTTCCCACCTCTGCGATCGCCCCGCGTGCTCGGCCCTCTCCACATCTTCCAGTCCCTCGTCTCCCGTCTGATACCATGGACATCCTCGACGAAAAGGTCAACGGCGGCCCCCCAATGGAGATCGTCGACGACGTCGTCTCCGTCCGTGATCGTCCGTCCGTCCGTCCATCCTCCTCTGCCCCGTCTCATTCCACCCGAACAGACGAGTCTTTCGCCGCAAAGCACATGCCCGAACTCGGCCACGAGGTCAAGGACTTCAAGGTATTCACTTGGAGATTGAACAACTGGAAGAAGCTCGAGAAGAAGATCACCAGCCCTGAGTTCGACTGTGGCGGTCACCGATGGTCTGTCCTCCCCACTCGCCCCGCTTTCCTGCCCTCATCCCGTCTTCTCGTCCACAGGCGCATCCTCTTATTCCCCTTCGGAAACTCCAACGCTCCTCCGAACGATACCGTCTCAGTCTACCTCGACTATGCCGACCCTAAAAAGTCTCCAGAGGGTTGGCACGCCTGCGCCCAGTTCGCACTCGTCATATCCAACGTCCATGATCCCACCATTTACACCGTCAGCCGTCAGTTTTTCTTCTCCATCTTCCGTTTCTCGTCTGATCCCTCTCATCCACAAGACGCCCATCATCGTTTCATTGCCGAGGAGTGCGATTGGGGTTTCACCCGCTTCAGCGAGCTCCGCAAACTCTTCAACCCACAAGAGAGCCTCCTCCGTCCCATCATCGAAGACGAGTCCGCCGAAGTCACCGTCTACGTTCGCGTTCTCGAAGATCCCACCGGCGTCTTATGGCACAACTTTGTCAAGTAACGTCCTCTCACTCTTGTCCTTCCACCCCTCACCCTCTCTTATCAGCTATGATTCAAAGAAGGAGACGGGTTTTGTTGGCCTCAAAAACCAGGGTGCCACTTGCTATATGAACTCCCTCCTCCAGTCTCTCTTCTGCACCCACTACTTCAGAAAGGCACGTCCCGGTGGCGCACGATTACTCTATCCTCACATCAGCATTCAGGCGGTGTACCAAATCCCTACAGAGGAGGAACTTCCCACCGAAAGCGTCTCCCTCGCTTTGCAGCGCGTGTTTTATCATCTCCAGACGTCTGACCAGCCCGTCGGTGAGCGTCCCGTCCGGCTTCATTCATGGTCGCCGCTCACTTGTCAATAGGGACGACCGAGTTGACAAAGTCGTTTGGATGGAAGTCCAACGACTCGTTCTATCAGCATGACGTTCAGGAATTCAACCGAGTCTTGCAGGATAATTTGGAGTCCAAGATGAAGGTCCTATGTGTTCTCCTCTCTCCTTTCATCGCTGACGCCGACTCAGGGGACGAAAGCAGAAGGTGCTATCGCCAAGCTATTCGTCGGTAAAATGAAGAGCTACATCAAGTGTGTCAACGTCGACTACGAATCGTCCAAGACCGAAGAGTTCAAGGGTGCGTTTCCTCTCCGTCCGTCCCCGCCGTATGCGTCCCAACTTGTTCAGATATCCAACTCAACGTCAAGGGGATGAAGAATCTCTACGAGTCTTTCAAGTACTTTGTGGCTGTTGAAATGATGGAAGGCGAAAACAAGTACCATGCCGAAGGTTATGGTCTCCAGGACGCCAAAAAGGGTTTCGTGTTCGAGTCTTTCCCTCCTGTGCTCCACCTTCAGCTCAAACGCTTCGAATATGACATACACCGCGACGCCATGGTCAAGGTTAGCTTGCGCTCGACGTCCCTTCACGCGCTGACCGATTTGCCTCGCAAGATAAACGACCGTCATGAATTCCCTTTCGAGATTGACCTTGGAGAATTCATTGACGAGGGTCCAACCAAGTCTGACAACTGGGTATACAAGTTGCATGGCGTCTTGGTGCATTCCGGTGACGTGAATGGCGGACACTACTTTGCTCTGATAAAGCCAGATCGCAACACGCGATGGCTCAAGTTTGACGATGACCGTGTGACCCCCGTGACTGATCGTGAAGTGCTCGAGGAGAACTATGGTGGCGAGCCTCTGAACGGCATTCCGCAACCTTTGCAGCGCAATCAGGTTCGCGCAATGAAACGCTTCACGAACGCTTATATGTTGGTGTACGTCCGTGAGACCGCGATCGACGAGATACTAGCACCGTTCAAGGAAGAAGATACGCCGCCTCATCTGAGTATGTTACTTCCTCGACCGCGCTTGTATGCATTGACTTGGCTTCAGAGCGCAGACTCGACGAGGAACGTCTCCAGATCGAGGCCAAGAAGAGGGAGCGAGAGGAGCAACACTTGTTCCTCACTGCCAAAGTCATCACAGACGAAACCTTTGCACACCACGAGGGCTTCGATCTCGCAACCTTTGACGAGAAGCATTGGCCTCCCTCCGATTTACCCAGCTTTCGTGTGCTCAAGCAGGAGACCTATAGTATTTTCAAGTCTCGCGTTGCCACTCACTTCAACGTTCCGGAGAACAAGGTTCGGTTATGGGTTCTAGTAAATCGGCAGAACAAAACAGTTCGACCCGATTCGCACATTCCCGAGAACGAACCCACACTCAGTGCGCAAAAGCCTAGCTTTCTTTTCTTTCGCGCTGATCCGCTTTGCAGCTGTCGAGGTCATTCGCAACAATATGGCTGCCAGGCAGAACGATCTACGCCTCTACCTCGATGTGATACCTGATCCGAGCAAGGTGCGCCCCCTGTTTTTCCGTCCGACTGCGTTAACGTCGCGTCGCTAGCCGGACCCTCCCGCAGGCGCTATCATGGTTTTCCTCAAACATTTCGATACTTCGAAACAGACGTTATATGGTGTCGGAAAGGTGTATGTTTCTCGCAACAGCAAGGTGCAAGACCTTCATCCCATGATCAACGAGCGCATGAGATGGACCCCCGGGACTCCTTTGAAGCTGTATGAGGTGCGAGTTCCGGACTCTTGCGAGCGATCGTCCTCACACTGCCCGCAGGAAATCAAGCCTGGGATGATCGAGCCGATGAAGCCGAAGTTTACATTTGCCCAGAGCGAGATCCAGGACGGAGATGTCATTTGTTTCCAGGTTGACCAGTCTGACAAAGAGTGAGTCCTCTGGTCATCACGTCTGGAATACTCACATTCGTCAGGTTCCATGATCTGGAGAGCCAGGGTCTCTACTCGAGTCCCATGCAGTTCTACGACTTCTTGCAGAACCGCGTGATGATTATTTTCCGTCCGAAATTCGAGGACCCCGATCATGATCACCCAGAGTTCAGTTTGATACTGAGCAAAAAACACAACTACGATATAGTGCGCGCCTCCCGTCTAGGTTCTTCGGACTTCACTGACACACCCAAAGATGTCACAAAAAGCTGGCGAGTTCCTGCGACACGATCCCATCAAGCTGCGCTTCACGACGACGCATGTTACAAACGGGTCCCCAAAGTCTATTCTCAAGCGCTCTCTGAACCAAAGCATAGCGGAAATCATGGGGACCAACTACATAAATCCAACGACGTCGGTCATCTTGTACGAAAAGTTGGACGTGAGCATCGTAGAGCTCGAGACGAAGCGAAGTCTGAAGATCATATGGACGGGCATTCACAACCGAGAAGAGGCGTCATATCCATTCCTACTACCCAAGACGAGCATGGTCCACGACCTCGCTGATCACCTTGCCAAGCAAGTGACGCTGACATCCGGAAGCACAGGCAAAATACGTGTTTTCGAGGTGTCCAAGGACGGGAAAACGCAGAAGGAGTTTACGGGCTCAGAGATGATTGGCAACATTCCTGATCCGGTCGAGCTTTATGCAGAGGTGTGTGTTGATGCATTCGTCGTGCAAAGCTATGAACTCGGAGATGCATAGGAAATACCGCGGGAAGAACTGGAAGCGGACGAGCACGAGAAGATAATAAGCGTCTTCCACTTCCAGAAGGAGGTGTCGCGGACGCACGGTGTGCCGTTCCGTTTCGTCGTGAAACCCGTGCGTCTTGTTCTCTCCGAGCGGATCAACGCATGTCTAATCGAACTCGTTCCAGCACGAAAAGTTTGCAGACACGAAGAAACGTTTACAAACACGGATAGGTGTTTCAGACAAGGACATCGCCAAGTACAGATTTGCCCTCATTCAAATTTCGACGTTCAAGCAACCAACGTACATCGAGGACGGTTAGTTTCGCCGCGGGCTACACTACCTGGCAGATGTTCTCATGTTACTTTCAGAGGACATTATCTACGACCACAAGTTCGCACCAGAAGATGTACTGGGACTAGACCACGTTGACAAATCGGGCAAGACACGAACAGGTGCAGGGGAGAAGGCGATTGTCATCCGAGGTTGATGTGTAGCTGTAGTTTTCAACTTGATTGGATCGTGTGTTTCCACGTATGGTCTTTCTAATTCCACACACTTGTACCTTTAGTTCAAGTTCGGCTTACGATTCTCGAGCGGGTTTGGTGCAGAGTCAGCTGCGAGTCAATGCAACACGACATGTATTAGAATGGAATGCCATAGGTATGGGGTGTGTATACAGGAACTACTTGCGTTTCTTGTGCTTTTTGGGCTAGTGATTGTCCGCGTCAGGCACATCCACACGGATTGTGGACGACTCACGGATTTGGAAGAAGTCTCTGGGGTTTTCACCTCACCGTCACTCGTTATACTCTCAGCATGGGCAGCGGCAGATGGAGTAAGACCATTCGAATGCTTTCCATGTGTGGCTGGTATTGGTACAACTGAAGGTGCAGGAGACTGTTGCGCTTGTGACTGAGCTCTCAGTTGTGCTTGTGTTTGTGCTTGTGCAGCTGCGAACATAGCAGCTGCTGGCGTACCGGGAGGAGGAGGACCGCTCATGACAACAGGCTGCATTGCCGGCAGGTCAATCTTTTGGCCGACCTTGCCATACTTGTGCTCTAACCCTGGATGAGAGTGTGGAAAACGACAGGACGGGTGAAACCGACCTTTGCTTGCTCTCGTCGCTGCCGTGGCGTCGAAAGCGCCACGCATCTTCTCGTTTGCAATGAGTTCGCCGGCGGTCTGGAAGATGATGGTGCCCCAGCCCTCGACAAACGTGTTTGCCTCTGCGACGACTTCCATGATTTCCGCCTCGAGTTCTTTTTCTGCCTGAAGCAGACTGTTCCACAGGTCGTCGCCGATGCAACCTTTTTGGAGGAGGTTCTGGAGCGCCGGTTTGTCTTCCCGGAGTTTCACGACACGAGCGACGTCCGTCGTTGCGCGTCGAAGAAGCGCAGCTTTCAGGAGATTTTCGTGCACGGGAGGGTCATTTTGCTGGAGCAGCGTGACATAGACGTCGCGTTCGGGGTGCGAAGGGAAGTACGGAGCGTATAGCTTGCCTGGTGAAACGTGGGCGATGAGGTCAACCCTGCGTGCACGAGATGGGCGTTACCTGCGTTGCGTTTTCTGTAGAAATGAGAGAAAATGAGCAGACTCGAGATGACGATGCCGATGTACAGGACGGGGACGAGCACCGACGCCATGGGTGAGGAGGAGGGTGGTCTGCTCTGCCGACGTGTCGCCGCCTTTGCGGCGCTGATTTGTCCATGTTTGTATCCCATCCCGGCGCGGACGTCCGAAAATGGGTGGGTCTCCCGGCCGGTCTGCCTTCTCATCGAAAGCGCCCCGGCTCACTTCTCACTAGTGCACTTCTCACCTTCCTCATGTTCGGTCGCAGTGCTCCTCTAGCCAAGTCTCTCCTTCGCACTGCCGGGGCCCGGCGCTGGGCGTCGACCAAGGTACGCAACGATCGAATCCATGATTTACCTTGTCGTCTGACGCGACTCTCTGCACAGTCCCTCAGGGAAACGCTTCAGGAGGTCATCCCGGCGAAGCAGGAACGGTTCAAGAAGCTCGTGAGCGCTGCCTTCTTTCGATTCGCCTTCCGTGGTACTCACCTCGTCGTGCCAGAAAGCCGAGCACAGTCAGGCGGTCGTTGGTGAGGTCAAGGTGAGTTCAGGCTCGGTCGTCCCCCCATCGTCGTTTCACGCGTCTCGCAGATCGAGAACATCATTGGTGGCATGAGAGGTTTGAAAGCCATGCTCTGGGAGGCGTCGGTCCTCGATCCCAACGAGGTCCGTCGCGCTTTCCGATCCACCTGATTCCGTCGTTCACGTTTTCGTCGTTCAGGGTATCCGTTTTCACGGTCTCACCATCCCAGATTGCCAAAAGGTTCTTCCACCTGCCCCCGGTGGCGAAGAGATGACTGCCGAGAGCATGCTCTGGCTCTTGCTCACGGGTCGTGTGCCTTCCCCGGAGCAAAGCTATCAACTCTCTGCAGAACTCGCCGACAAGGCCGAGTTGCCAGCGTTCGTCGCGAAACTCCTTGATTCGTGGGTGCTCATGTCTTTGACCGGCTTCGGGAAATTATGACGCCACTGTTTTAGTCTTCCGAGAACTCTCCACCCCATGACGCAACTTGGCATGGGTGTCGCAGCTTTGAACCACGACAGCCAGTTCCAGGCCGCCTACGAGCGCGGTGTCAAGAAGAACGAGTACTGGACGTACACTCTCGAAGACTGTTTGGACCTCATTGCCAAGTTGCCTGCGCTGGCCGCTCGCATCTACCGGAACGTATACCACCCAGACAAGTCGATCGCCCCTGTCGACAAGAAGTTGGACCTCGTGGGTAGGTCTGATCTCAACCGCCCGCCCGCGCATGTTGCCGAGTGTTACAGGGAACTATTCGCATATGCTCGGATATGGCGACAATGAGAGTCTCACAGAGTACCTCCGTTTGTACATTGCTCTTCACGGGGATCACGAGGGTGGCAATGCCTCGGCCCACACGTCTCGTACGTCGCCGTGTTTCTAGACGGTAGGGAATTATCTCATTTCGCCCTAGACCTCGTCGGTTCGACGTTGTCTGACCCTTACATTTCATACTCCGCTTCGCTCTATGCCCTCGCTGGACCTCTCCATGGGTGCGTATATGCGTTCCTGGGAGCGAGGCTTACTCACTAGGACTTAGTCTTGCAAACCAAGAGGTACTGAGGTGGCAGATGGCCATGCAGAAAGAGATTGGTGACAACATTAGTCATGAAAACATTAGAGAATACCTCTGGAAGACGCTCCGCAGTGGTCAAGTTGTCCCAGGGTATGTACCCGGACAGCTTCCCGGACAATTTCCCCTATATACCCTTCAGATATGGTCACGGTGTTCTTCGTAACCCAGACCCACGATTCATTGCCCTTCAAGAATTCTGCAAGACCCGTCCTGAACTCCAAGCAAGTCCCATGATCCAACTTGTTCAGATGGTATGATATGTTCTGGATGTTGAACTGTTGCTAACCATCCAATCAAGACTGCCGAAGTTGCTCCTGACGTTCTTAAGGAACACGGCAAGGTAGGCACCCAACCCGCCCACTCAAGCGCATTACTCACCGTATCTGATAGACCAAAAATCCCTACCCCAACGTCGATGCCACCTCTGGTGTGTATTCACGTATTTTATACCAATGCATCATTGATCCCGTCTGGCAGGATGCGTGCTGTACCATTATGGCTTGACCGAGTTCAAGGTACTGTCATCCACATGATCAATCCATCCAGCTCTAAATTTCTCCGCCGATCCAGTATTACACCGTCATCTTCGGCGTTTCAAGAGGTGAGCACAATCTTCTCTCCACTTGATGTAGACTCATGGGGCTTTCCTAGCTCTGGGAGCTTTAACCCAATTAGTGTGGGCGCGAGGTGCGTTCGATCTCGAATCGGAAACACCCCTGTCTCATGTGCTATGACTCGGTAGCTTTGGGGTTGCCAATCGAGAGACCCAAGTGTGAGCCACGGATGAACTATGTTTCGTCGTCACAATGCTGAAACTCTTCTAGCTTATTCGATCGATGCCCTAGAAAAGCTCGTTAAGAACTAACTGGCGGCTACAGGCTAGTGTACCCTTCACGCGGTCTACACAGAATTCTGAATTTATGATTGGAAATGATATTGACGTCCGACATCTGTCGTAGATGCTAATCCCCCACATAATAAGTCCGACACGCAGCACATCCAGATTCAATAATCCTACAGCATCGCTTTGGGTTACTGTAAAGCAGGTCCCAATGTTGATCCCGATAACCCTTCAACCCAGTCGTCCAGCACTGCTAATAATTCTGAGAGTCAAGATTCGAGATCAATCAACAGAAGGGAAAACAAAATGAATAACAAGGCTAAAGTAACCGGGCAGATAGACTAGACATAGACAGAAAAAGAAAGTGGTACAAACGTGGTATCGATAACAAGTCGACGAGTGCATGGCAATCAAAGCATCCTCGGGGCAGCGCCTTGCAACAGGGGCTGACCAGGAGGTGGCACTTGGTTAGGGAATCGCTGCGGAGGAGGGACGCGACCAGCGGGAACCGGCCCCTGCGGAGGTATGCCGCCTGGAGCACCTCCTGGCATGCCAGGACGATGACCCGGCGGAGGTGGACGAGCACTCTGTCCTGGACCATACCCTTGTGGCGGAGTAGGGTAGCCGCCGGGTACAGCTGGGTTTGGTGGGGGACCCTGTCCAGGCGCAAAACCTCGTGGGGGTGGGAATCCCTGTGGGGGACCAGATGTTGGACTCATAGCAGGCTGTCCATGCGGAGCGGGTGTGCTACGTGAGGCGGGTTGTTGAGGTGGGGGGCCTTGACGCGGCTGACTGGCTGGGTTCGATACGGAGCCAGGATCATGGAGCGCAACAGGCGCTGGGCGCCCAGCCGGACTAGAGGCGCCATTCTGGATGGGACCGGGCGGCGGAGGATTTTTCTCGGCGGCCTTTATAATTTCATCACTGCGGAAAAGGAAGCGAAGGGACGCGACAGGGAGTCACGCGACGATGATGAGGAAGCGATGTCAAAAATGGGAACGCGACAACGCCATGGCGGGCAGAACTTACTCCAATAGATTAAGTGCTGCGCAGAGGACGACCCATTCGACGCAGTCCTCGTTGCCTTCTCCCAGGGTCTGCCATACAGCCTTCTCCTCGGGAGTTTTACCTGTGATGCTTATCCTGGTTCCGCCACCGTTGGGGCCGGGTGGATTCTTCTGAATCTTTCCGAACTCGATGCGCTTTGGGGGTATGTTATGACCAGCATAGGCAAAGTAGAACATGCTCCAGAAGGCAGCATTGGGGTTGGGCTTTGAGATCTGGAAGAGAGGAAGATCGGGGGAATCTGGAGAAGGAAGGGAAAGCTTGTATATGGGTGAAATGACACCCGTGTTAGTGATGGACCACTTGAGATTGCGAGAGGCCTCGCAGCGCACGACGCGTGAAGAAGAGGAGTGACCCGGGTCGGAAGCAGAAGACTTGGTGTGGTTCTGACGAGGTGGGAAGAGCTTGGCGACGCAGAGGTCGCCCTGAGGAGAGGGGGTCAAGAGGTAATTCTCGGTGTTCTGCGAAGGGATGAGAGAGAGTAGGGGGGGAGAGGAGGAGGACGGACGTAGTTCGTGTGGAGGTAAGAGTAAAGGATGTTTGATGGCTGACCTGGAGGGGGTGAGGATGGCTCCGAAGGCGCTTGGGGGACATACCATGTGGGGTGACGATGAGGGTGGGGAGATGGTTGGGGACGGGAGGGTGGCTGGGGGATGTGTAGACGGCGTATATGGCTGTGGAAGTGAGCGCGGGAGGAGAAGGAGGAGGAGGTAGGACCCACCGGCCATCTGGATGTACGAGAGAAAGAAGTGCAGCGACGGTTGCGAGACGGACTGGGTGGTCAAAAAAGGAAAGGATACGAGGGAAGGGCCGTCGCTGAGCGCTGAGGGTGCAGATCCACCCGCAGCGTAGTCCCGCGCGCGAACAGCACGACCCACCCGCCATCGCCGGCGCGCACCCTCGTCAGCGTCGTGCAGCACAGCGCCCACAGGGTTGGGTGTGTGACGTGACTGTTTGTGACGTTTGATCACAGGCGGGTGTTCCATCGATCCCGTCGTGGTCTGCAGTCCCCAACATGAAAGGCCTCAAGAAGTCATTCGTGCGCACGTCCGTCCGTCGCCGCCTTCGTCCGCCTCACCTTTCCTTG